>CAUZXS010001044.1:0-123882 GCA_963585895.1 Sepioteuthis lessoniana | reverse complement strand
CATTAGGTCAATGGCCTGGTATATGTATGTATGTGTGTGTGTTTTAATTAACTTTCAGGTAAGAATTAGAATTGTTACTGACAACGTGTGTTATTCATTTTTTGTAACTCATTTGATCTGTATGAGAGATCCAGTTATTTTCGTCCCCAACTTTGAGGAGAGCCATTAAAATTCCAAAATGTTTTTCATTCAAAATGACGAGCCATTGTGGAAGCAGCATAAAATCGAGTGGTTTCAATCGGAGTTATACTTGCCAGCAGTCCAATACTCTGACCAAAGAGTAAAACACATGTCGGACGCGACGAACCGTTAAAGTCGAGCTTGGAAAAGTACATCGAAATGTTCGTATTTTTTTTTAACATCAAAAACGAACTAAATTAAAAAATGAGCTCATTGTTTTTTAAACCGTCTTTTCCTTCTTTGAAAAAAAAAAATCTTTACACCCATGACAGGTGCTGTTCGCACATGAAAAGGCTTTCTTCAATTTACTTTTTTTTTATTCGTAAGATTTTTCTTTATATATATATATATATATATATAGTATATTTTTTTAGATTAATCACGAACAGCTGTAGATAGGAATTCTCGTCGTCCTTTTTGTTAATAGTGTTTGCTTACTCAGTGAGTGAATCGGTATCGAGTTTATCGTTTTTCTAAGTTCGTGAACAGTGAATCTTAAATGCTGATCTTTTTTAACAAAGCCGTATCTCTCAGTCGATTAATATATACAACCTCTCATGTATTCAAACTAAACTTCGTCTGGCATGAGGCTAAACGTGTGTGGTAGGAAGTAAAGACGTTTTAGATTAGCTAGCTGACTATTACTTTATAGTGACGTGAACACTCACACATCTGTGTGTGTGTGTGTGTGTGTGATACTACATAAAAAAATATTTTTACGCTGCTACTATATATATCATCATCATCATGTCGTGCTAGTAGCACGGATATCCCTGACCCTCTCTCGCCACTTTTTCCCTATCGTTCATCGCCTCAGGCAGGTCTTCTGGACAACAGCCTGTATCCTCACATAGTTGCTGAATGTATGTTCGTGCTGGTCGTCCTGCTCTTGCACGGCCATGTGTGGGGGTCCATAAGAGTACATCACTTATGAGCTCGTCCCTGCTTCTCCAGCAGTGTCCTGCATGTCTGGTTCGTCTAACTTGAATAGTTTTTCGTGATAGGAGGCAGGTGGCCGTACAGTTGGTGTCTTGTGGGGTGTTGCCACCAGGACTTGTTCAAGATTGCTCGCAGCATTCTTGTGTAATTGTCGTCTAGCTTCTTCTCCAGCCGTTTTGTTAGCGTCCATGTAGTGCATCCATATAGCAGTATCGATGTGACCGCTGCCTGGAAGAAAACTGCGTTTCATTTTATCGGTTAGGTCTGATTTCCATGTAATCGATAGCCTATTGATAGCTGTCCATGCTTTCGTTAACCTCGAGTCGATGTCCTTTTCGGTTTATATAATGTACTTAAATGTCTTTACCTACTGACACTATTTATAGAAACAAATTTGAAAAGTAAACGCTACACAATATAACTGTACAGACGCTCTTCTTACAAAGTAGTAATGTACATACAAAAGTTACATCACTTTTGTAATACATCCTCTCCTGATGATGGCTCAAAGTCAGGCAGAAAGTACTTGGGAAATAACTAATCATGGAAGATTTATCAACCAATTCCCGCCGAATATCATAGGATCTATACGGCAATTCGAAAGGATTAACAAAAAAATATGTCGACAAAATATGTCTATTATGTTCAATCAAATATATATATATATATATATATATATATATATATATAATATATATATATATATATATATACTACATCCTTTATTTCTTCAAAAATAACACCTTAAAAATGAGATATTTTTTTCTTTTTTAAATAAAAAAATAAAATTTCAGTAACTACACTGCATTTGCTTTTATTTTGATACAAAAATAACCCTTTAACTATGAAAAAAAAAACTCCCTAAAACTATCATACAACAGTATCATATTTGATTTTCATCAATAAAAACCACCACTTACCTCAATTACTGCTTTATAAATTCTTGGCATTCTTTCTAATAGCTTTTAAAAAAAAAGTTGGTGGCAGATATTTCAAAGTATTCTTCAAACACTGAAAAAAAAACTCACTCTCGTTCTTTGGGTATTTTTCTAATATCCAATTCATTCCGTACTACTTCAATGGATGCCAGATCAGGGGACTGAGGCGATCAAGTCATAATTTCCAAAATTTTTGATCCCTTTTTTTTATTTGAGGTAATTTTGACATAATTTAGGAGAGGGTTTTTGATCATTGTCTTGTGGATAAAAGAATCTTTTTCCAGTCATGCAAAATCGAATGATATTGTCCTTTTTTCATGATTCCCTTGACTTGAATCAAATCTTTACCCTCCTCTCTCCCAAAACACCTCCACACGATAACAGGTTTCCCTCCACGTTTTACTGTTGGAAAATTACATTCATCTTTCAGTCTTTTCCCCGGTTTTCTTTTCACATACACTCTCCTCTAACTACCAAAAAGTTTATATTTGAACTCATGTCCACAGTATATTTGGCGACTTTTTCAATGTCTACTTCTTGTGCCTTTTTGCCCATAATTATCTTTTCTGCTTATTCACATTTCATAACAAGATTTCTTGATGGCTATGCACCCTCTGAACCTCGCTGATCTAAGTCGTTTTTTTTTTACAATTGTAAGTGACTGGTTACTGTCTAGAGGAACTCTGGAGCAATTCTTCTTCTATGTTTTTCGATTTCAATTATCAAGTATTGTCTTCAGCTGCGGTTTTTTGTGCTCCGGGTTCTGTCAACATTTGTACCCGTTTCAAATTCTCTTTATAACCAAAAATGCACCCCAATCTCATGAAATCTTCAGCTTCTTGGCACTTTGTCTTTGAGAGTAGCCTTTTTGAATAAAATTTCAATTTGAGCTCTCACTTCAGAGCTTAGCTGCTTTGATTTTGCTATTTTATGGAAATTACATCAAAATTTTTAAAAAATGGTTAAAAATAATAATTTAAAAAAAAACTTTTTCTTTAGAGACATTTTTTTTCCAAAATGAGTTTTTCTTGTAAAGAGTAACCAATGGTGACTTAGTATTTAGAACCTGTATTAAGATTTAACTTAGTTGAAAATTTTGGTTGTTTCAAAAACTCTACGGAGGATTTAATGGTGAAAACAAAATATAATGTTCCTCACACAAAATATTCATATTGCCAAATGTATTGTGGACAGACGAGTGTAAATTTAAACTTTCAGGTAATAATAAGTGAGTATATGTGAGAAGAAAGCCAGAAGAAAGACTGAAAAATAAAAATAAATACATCGTAGTTACTGAAATTTTATCTTTTACTTTATAAAAATGCAAAACTATCTCATTTGCAGGGTGATCTCAAACTTTTTGTCAATTGTGTTCATATTACGCTCCACCCATATAGAGGACCTAGCTGCTTTGAATACTAAAATTCAAAATTTTCAACTTTTTACTTGGGATCGAAAACCAATCGCAGACCTCGGAAGATGAATAAATACTGAACGCACTAAGGAGTTCTTCATCATTTTGCATTATGAAAGATGTTATCTTACCTGAATCCTGAGATTGTCCTGAGTATCCATATTTGAATACTGTCTGATTATCAATTGTGATCTGGATTTTTAAAGTCTGTATACCTGTAGAGTAACAAAAACAATGATATATTTGTGAGCATATGCACTTATATATATATATATATATATATATATATATATATATATATATATATCTAGGGGGCGAGTCACGTGACATAGTAGTTAGCGAGTTCGAACTTTAATCAGACTATCACGTATATGTCTTTCCAGCCGTCCTCGCCAAACACAGAGGTGATTCCGCTTCCAATCCGCTGGTCAGATATATCTTCGAATGACACGATCTATTCATTATCTGCCCACGTTATCTATTTTTTTAGATACAGACAATAGATAAATAGCTAATCTAAGTCGCCGGTGGGCGAGTAAAGGGATGAGACCAAAAAATTAAGAAAGTAAAAAGATAAAATGAATAAAAGAATAAAATGAAACAGAGAACAAAACACGGCTTGTAAAAATAACAATATTTATAATGGAAAAAATGTTTTTCCAAAATGATACATATATTCACTCATCCCGTTGGTGGTAGATTTTTGTCAGAGATCAATTCACGAGTTAACAGTCCGTCAATTCCTCATATAAGTTTTAGGCTTTTCAATTCTTGCTGTTTGGCGCAAGGCAATCTTAAATGGCGGTTATGTCTGCTTTCTTTAATCCTTGGTACTACTTCACAAGGGCTTATTACATTAAGCTTCTTTTGTTTTTTTTACAAAGTTGTATTATTGTCGGCTTTTTTCGCTTTCTATACTCAGGACAGTTTGGTACAAGTTCAAAGACTCAGAGCGTCGGGAAAACTGCTCACTGACTCACGTACTGCCCTTCCCTCTGTCTCTCGGTGGGCTATTTGTTTCTCTAAAATATCATATAATCTCGATTTTGCTTCGTTTCTTTATCTCCGCGAATTTAATACAAGGGTATCTCTTGACGTCGCATTATCTCAGTCTCTCTTCGCTTCTTTATAAGGCTATCGGTAAGACTACATCACGTCCAAACAACATCTAATATGGCTTTTCTCTACCTCTCAACTCTGGGTAGTCTGACGCCCGGTCAAAGCCCAGAATGAGTAAAATCTAGTAACTGTCTTTTGCCCAGTCCAGCTGGTCTTTTACAGCGAGAGACAAACCCAGTCAATTTATGTATATCTTCATGTGACGGGTTCGGTGGGGCGAAACAAAATGATATCAATTTTCTCCTAATTTGGATTTCAATAATTTTCGCTGAGGTGTATTTAATCTGGATTGTTTTTAAAAAATAAATTCCATCATCAAATTATTCTGTTCTTCCAAAATCTAATATGTACACACATATATATGCAAAGATATATACATATATATATATATATATATATATATATATATATATATACACGCGCACACACATGCACACACACATATATATAAACACACAGACACGTTCATAAAGGTTTGCACCATTTCACAAATTTAATAAGTCACCTTGTACAAAAATGATTTATTTAAAAAGGCATAAAAGAAACACTGAAAAACATTTTTAATTAAATCCATTATTTAAAAAAAAATCAAAATGAAATAAAAAAAAACGAGAAACATTTAATCAAACAATATCAACGCATCAAATAATGAAATGTTTTCAGAGAGTTCGAAAATTCACTTGAAAAATGTATCAACTTAGATGGCGGTTATGTTGAAGCGCCATAATCAAAAAGTACATTAAGAAATAAGCTTCAAGAATTATATTTTTATTAGGTCTTTACTAAAATATGTTACTATTCGTGCTGCATAAATTAATTGCAGCAGAAATTTTGAATGCTCTGTATATATATATATATATATATATATATAGTGTTAAAAATACCTGCAGTAGTTTTAGGGTAAAATAATACTTTGGTCTCATGGTCCAAAGCTGGACTTGTTAGTCGTATGAAATTTCATAACAGCAAACTCTCGAAGATGTGCTTTCAGCAGCAACCTAGAGGGAACTTGTGTCAATTCATTAACAAAGTATGTACGCCTACAGCAGGTTTGAGAAGTCATTTGAGGGTGTACGAAGACAATGTGAATTGAAAAGACAACTAATCCATTTGTCACATATTCAATTGAGCTTGCAAGGATACTTGAACTGAAGAGTCACATGCGTTCCCAAAGGTACTCTTAACGAATCGAGGAAGTGCCCTTCTTTAGTAAAGAATTTGCAGTCATTATACACACTGCGCAAGAAATTAAAATTGCTTTCGGGCAAATACCCTTGGGAAAGGTATGAACCCCCTTATCCTCCAGCTATGGGTTAAATAGTACCATGACTGTTCTTCTGGGAGAATGGCTTTGGCATTAAATAACCTACAAAGGTTGATATGCCATTAAACAAAGAAACCAAACCAAATTAAAATTGGACCATACTACCAGGGAATGAGGCGCAAAGAATTCTTTGGGGTTTTCAGATACAAACAGATCTAATACCGGCAAAAAAAAAGAACTTGTCATCTCGTGGATTTTGCAGTTCCAGTGGATTCCGTAGGGTGATGAAAATAAAGTGAAAAGATAAAAAAATACCTGGACATTGCCAGAGAATTGAAAAACAGTGAAACATGAAGGCGATGGTGATACCATTTGTGGTCGGTGCATTCAAAAATGGTCCCAAAAAGCTTAGAAAAAAGACTAGAAGAATTGGAGATCGGAGGAACAATAGGGACCATCCAGAGCATTGTTAATATCGGCTAGAATACTGAGAAGAGTCCTGGAGATTTGCTTTTATTCAGTCTCCAATGAATAATCATCCACTAACGTTAGTGTGAAAAACTTGCAGGGGAAAAAAGAATAGAAAAAAATCACCCAACTCGCAACTATAAGTTTATCAATTTTTAGATTTTTAGACAAGTGTTGTTAGAGTGACAGGTAACATCATACGCTTACCAGATTGAGAAGAAATTGTGAAACTTCAAGTTGTAAGTTGAATTATTAAAAAGAATTATTTCTAATATTATTATAACATTGGCTACTGTTAGAAATTAACGTTTTATTTTTTTAAACAAACGCTATAGATATTAGTTTTTGAACAAACTGTAATTGTACTTTGTTCAAAAATTATATAGAGAAAATGGAAATGAATCCGAAAGTTTGTAAATATAAAATATAAAAAAATGTATTCCGAGGATGAGTTTATTAATAAATGAATAATATGCCAAATGTTTCGTTTTTTTTTAAATCAAACCATCATCAGGTCAATGTTGATATGTGATGTTGTATCTTTTGAATTATATTTGAATGTAAATAATTTCTAATAATCTTAATCATTTTTAATAATTTTCAGGTAATTTTTTTCGTTTCATTTTTAAATTTGAATTTAACATTGCCCTGATTATGGTTTAATTATAATGAAAAACGAAACACTTACAATGATATAATTTTCAATTGTAAATAAACTTCTCAGCAGAAAATTAAATCCGATCACATGATCGCATTCCCTATTTTTCCTGATCGCTAAACATCATATCTGATTTTTTCTTTTGTTGCCATTCGACCCAGTCGGCTGGGGCTATAGAATATACCAACTGCATCTCTGCAAAGGGGTAAGACCCCACCCCCAACGAGTGTCCTGATATGACTTGAAATAATCTGATGGTGAGGCTCCAGCAATGCTTGAGTTTTGGGGAATGCCGTTGCTACAAGGTTCACTTTGGTCAGGAATGGTATCACCTGATACAGTTCCATCTATGGATCAAATAAAACTGTTTCACATTTAAACTGTGTGCAAACAAATGACTGATGTTTAATTAAACTGCTAGTGATACATAGCAATACTTGAAACCATTTAACTGTGTGCAAAAGAATGAGTTTAGGCTTATTTAAAAATATTATCACCAAAATGTGCATCATCATCATCATCATGTCGCATCGCCAGCACGAATCTCCCTGACACTCCCTCACCACCCGTCGTCTATCGTCCATTGCTCCCAGTAGGTCTTCAAGGCTACATCCTGTATCGACACAGAGCTGTTGTATATAGGTTCTAGCTGGTCGTCTTGCTTTTGCTCGTCAATGTGAAGGGGTCTACAGGAGTATGTCGCTTATGAGGTCGTGCCCACTTCTCTAGCAATGTCCCGCATGTCTGGTTCGTCAAACTTTGATAGTTTTGGTGATGGGTGATTAGTGGCCGTACAGTTGCTGCTTTGTGGGGTGCTGCCTCCAGGACTTGTTAAGTATTGCTCGCAGCATTCTTGTGTAATTGATGTGAAGCTTTTTCTCTATACGTTTAGTTAGCGTCCATTCAGTGCATCCATATAGCAGTATCGACACGACCCGTGCTTGGAAAAAACTGCGTTTTATTTTATCGGTCAGGTCTGACTTCCATATTACCGATAGCCTAAGATGTGCTAAGAAATCGTATATATTTAATATATATGTATAAAGAGGATTTGGCATTAAATAATCTACAATGGTTGATATGCCGCAAAACCAGATCACTTTGTTGCGATTGACTCAGTTATACTGAGCACCTGTTGTGCCAGGACAATCTTCTTAATTACTTAATTAGTTTACTAGATTAAATTACTGATATAGGATTTCTAAAGTTCCTCTTCATCTGTCTTTCTTTAGAACCCAATTCTATTTTCGTTGTTGGTCGTTTTCTAATCGGTTTGGTTTGGTTTTGTGGCATATCAACCATTGTAGGTTATTTAATGCCAAATCCTCTTTATACATATATATTAAATGCATATGATTTATAAGCACATTTTGTTGATAACATTTTAAAATAAGCCCAAGCCTTTGCCCACTGTTAAATGCTTCCAAGTATTGATGTGTATCACTAACAATTCAGTTATACATAAGTCATTTGTTTACACACGGTTGACTGATCAAACAGTTCTATTTTAAACAATTCAGTTTAGCATCAGTTATTTGTTTACACAGAATTTAAATGTGAAACAGTTCTATTTGACCCATAGATAGGACCCTATCAGGTGCTATCAATTCGGGCCAGAGTCGACCAAAGAGTAATGGTAATGAAGGGGTACTCCAAATCCCCTAAAGCTCCACCATTACTGATGCCTCTCCATCAGATTGTTTTGCGTCATATCAGGACACTCATTGGTGGGGGGTCTCACCCCTCTGCAGAGATGTAATCGGTGTATTCTACTGCATTAGACGACGAGAACTTTCTAATCGGCATATTTCAATGACTTGTTCTTTCAATATTTTTTAGTATCTTAATATTTGGCGCCGTGAAGATTGACTTCGGTAGTTTATAAACACATTCTTCCTAACGTCTTTGCATGTAGATCTTTTATGTTATTATCTCTTATTACTTGGATGTCACACATTTTCAAAGCTTTATAAAAGGTACGGCAACTTAATCATAAATCCCATTTGATATTTTGGATATCGCAATCCTATCACCACGTATCCCCCGAAATCTTAAGGATGTTAATTTCAATTCTTTTAATAGATCGGGATTTATTCAACCCCAATAGTTATTCTATATGTGTTATTCTATAAGTTGCTTTGTCTGTATTATTGTCGAGCCCGTGATGATATAATTGAAGTCTATAAATACTGACTTTAATTTGAAAATTCCAGGGATTTCCAAATTCCAGGGATAATCATAAATACTCGAAAGAAATGCAAATACTATTTCTAAGATATACAGAAAATATTAGTGACAACAATGAACAGCTGACAAGTCTTCAGACCTAATAGATCAAGAGGAAGAGGAGGAGGAGGAGGAGGAGGAGGAGATGATGATGATGATGATGATGATGATGATGATGATGATAGTAATAATAATAATAATAATAATAATGATGATAATAATAATAATGACGACGGCGACAACAACATTTCCGATCCACTGCAGTCGAGTGATGGTGATGTTGCGATGAAAAACAATTAAAGTTATAACGAAAGAAATGCTATTCAAAAGATAATGATGGTTAACAATGATCCATCTAATAAAAGTTTTAGATGATAAGCTAATATTAATTTTCTGGTGTGATATGTGATGTATCTTCACAGACTTATTTTTTGCAAAAATTTAATTTTCTATCGGAAGTAAATAGGTTCTTCCAGTTCAAGCCAAAGGCAAAGTCAAATCTTCCAACCCTTTAAAACAAACGTTCAGGTGTTTACTGCTTACCGTACAAGCCAAGTTGAGTGATGAGAGCATAGAAAATCCACATTTTGCATGTAAAAACTTTAAATGGACGACGCCTTCGTATAATTATTTTAAAATAAACCGGAAACTGACGTCATGGAAAAGATTAGCTTTGATTCGCTGTCCATATCGTATGAACGTCACACGGTAGATATCAATTAATATGCAATATAGGCTTAGCCTATATATAAAATGCACTAGCCTGAACAACAGGCAAATACAGAAGTGAAACTAATAACATTGAGGATTTAGAGAAAAACTGTAATAGCTAATAATTTACTTGATTTAAAAGTATTAATTGGAGAAAATAGAAACTAATAGAAACTGACATTAGTATATAAGATATATATATCAAACTAAGTACTGGTATTTTATCTTATTTTTATTTTTTATATCTTATACGTGGAGTATCATGTTGAATTACAGGTATCGCCATTCACTTGTTGTTAAGGTAACAAAAACATTGTGTAAATATACATAAGTGAATTAATTTTATAACGTTTTGCAGTTAAGTCTAAGCAGCGTTCTGATTGGTTTATTATCACAAGCCTCGTCATTCTGCTAAAGTTCATTCTGTTTGATTTGAACTTTATTTTTTTAATCGTGACATGATTCTTTTCTAGTGTAAGTCTTAATAAAGAGTTTAATGATAGCAAGAATATTTCCATTCTCCGTGATGGTCTGGAGGTTCTCTTTGTTCGTGACTGATGCTATTTCTTATTACTCTTGAAATTTGTTTCGTCGGTATATACTTCTTTCCATCTTCGAAGTCTTTGAATTTCTGAGAGAAAGCATCGTCATTTAATAATTAATTATTCTAATATCCTCATCTTTGTTGATCTGAAATATTCTGTAAATTATTCTGACTAGTAACCACATATTTGCTGTTTTAATCACATTTCAGCTGATGCGTACTCAGGTAATTCATAAGTTTATTTCAACCTCTCAATTTTGTCCACAACGCTTTTTCTAATTTTTCCCGTCCTCGATTAGAACAATGCATGAATTCAAATAATAAACAGAACTTCAGACATTAGCAATAAAATCGATGAACACAATGACCAAAACGTGATAAAAACAACACAGATACGAGTCGGAATAATTAACATAATCACAGAACTGTAGATAACACTTTGTGTAAGTGTTGTGTAAGGATAGCCTCGTATCAACATCCTTAAGCATTTAACATTAGATGAGAAGACAGAAGAGCACGTTACATTAACAATAGTTATTTTGAATCGACTGAGATAGAGTGAGTTCAGAGTATGGAGCAAATCATCGGAGTGTCATTAAAGTGCACAGCTTGAGTGATGGATACGTGGGTAGATAAGTTGGTAAAGCCGAAGAGAAGGTTTGTCCTGAGAGAGAGAGAGAGAGAGAGAGAGAGAGAGAGAGAGAGAGAGAGAGAGAGTCTATATAGTAGTTGTTCCAATTCTCTTTTAGATGTCGTCAGTTACTGACGGTCATTCGGTCGTTTTCAAATGTTAACCCATTGACGACTGATGATCGCACTGACATTCCTGGCTATTGGAAATCACACGATTACTTGTCTTACTGAGAAGAAAATGTCCCTGATGTTTGTGTCGAAAAGAAGCGTTGTCTGTAGGCCTTCAACTGTTGAATGCCGATTCTCAACAGTATTTATCGCACGCCCCACCAAACGCTGCTACCTTTATTAATACAATTAATAAGTCGAGGATTGAATCAGCCACAATGACGCCAAAGACTGGATCTGGCGGAGTGACTCCATAAGAAAAGGGCAGGCGTGAACATGATTAGTCGGAAAATGAACAAGAACGTCACGTGACATGCTGGCAACAACGTCCGTGCGTTCTATGGCGGTTTAACCAATAAGTGTTTAGGGGTGCGTTCCAAACTGGGTCAAACTGAGATCATTTGGTCACCACAACTTAAGATGAAACAGTTTAATTAAAAAGAAGATAAATTCGTGTTTACTTCTCTCTTAATGAGATTATGGGGCAAGATCTTCCCTGTCTATAGGAATCTGTTTATAACCATATCCTTTTGGTAGACCATAGAAATGAAGATTATAATTTCGACCTAGAAAAGGGGAAACGTAATCAAAAAAGTATAAATCAAATTGAAAAACTAATGTATGGAGTCCATAATAATTTCGGGAAACTAAACAATCAAACAACGATCAGGATTCTTCAATATTTCTTTGTTTTAAGCCAAACTAATCATAAGATAAAATAGGATATCAATAAGTTTGGTTCACAATTAAGGAGATCTTATTCACTAAACTATACAGAGGGCGAAAGCAGAATTAGGAATATTCAAGCGTAATGATAAACGACTATATTATAAAACAAGATTAATTTTAATTAAAAAAAAACAACAAAATAAGATAAACTCAAAACAATAAATTTACTCAATATAGCCGTCATTTTTTCAAAATAAATTAAGACATTTTATTACATTCCTCCACAATAGCAGTCTTAAGCGAACCAATATTTGAATGGGATGTTGCGTTTGTTTTGCTTTTTAAAACGCCTCATATAACATAAACAAAACTTCAATTGTATAGGCATTTGGGGGGGGGTCGTTGTTAAGTAAATCATAGATTCTTTGTTTCTTTTCTTGCTCACTCATAATGGGCTAAATTTTAATGAAATAATAATAGAGCTAATCATGAAAATTTAGATTTATCGCGTTTTTTTTTCAATAATTGGACTAATCAGACTAAAAAAAATGTTTTAAAAATTATTCCATATTTTGCTTCCGCATCCTGTTGAACTGTTATATCAATAAGTCGAAGTGAAATAGAGTAGATTAAATCTAAATGAATAACTGCAATATATTTCTTCTCCAATAATATTGTTCGGCAATATTTTATAGCATCACAAACAACATTACTTTTTAGTTATTATCTTGGAGGAGTCCCTGGGGCGTGTTGGCTAACGTGCTGGACTGCGACATTATAGTAAGCGGGTTCGAACTCCAGTTGCACTATTACGTTCACTTTCAGATTAATACCATTAGTAAAAGGTCTGAGTCCTCTTATTCCCTGCAATAGGTCAGATAGAACCACTACTGTTCTGCGAGAAGTGTAGTATACTACCGCTGGGTCTTAACGAAGAACCCGTACATATAAAAATATAATCTTATATTTTTATTCTTAGGCGGTGACGCTTATGTGAAATAGGACAACAATCGGAGAGAGTTCGCGCACACGAAGTGACTGTCAGGAGTCGGAACAGCCTGCGAGAACTGACTTCAGTCCAAATTCTGAACCTTATATAGTCTTAAACTCCCATGCGAACCACACACAATGCTTGTTTTTCATGGTCCCGGCTTATACACACGCATTGCTTGTTTTTCAGTAATCACTTTGTTGATTTTATCTACGGCCGGATGTATCTGTCAACAACACCCACCGGGTTCATCGCAGGTCAAGGTGATATATTACACTAGGATGGCAGTAGCATTCAATAGCCCACGAAGGTTAATATACCATTTAATAAAGAACCAAACCAATTATAATTTTCCATTATATTTTATTGTATCACAGACAATATTATTTTTCAATAATAATCTTGTTATAATCTATCGTACCAAAAGCACTATTACTCTTCCTCTATGGGCAAATAGTAGGTCAGACTGTGCTCTTTAACCTATGTGTAGCAACCGGTCTAGGAGAAGGTAAACTCTGAATTCAAACCATTTGTACTCCGGTTAAAAATTGACCATGTATCCAATCCTATTCTTGTCGTAGGGTCTTGGTCAATACATACAAACACATGTATATATTGAGGTAGTTGTACGTATTAATTGAGAGAGATTTGAGATAGATATACATATAGATACGAATAGATTTATATAGAGAGAATTGAGTTCAAATCTGAAATTTTCTCACCCGTATCTAAGTAACTACACATGTAAACTATTACAAATTAAGCCACACCATTCTATAAAGTCAAAACTTAATTAACCGCAAAACATAACAGCCATTTAAGCAATAGAGAAATTCTCTTTAAGAGAAACTATGATGTTTCTTTTTGGACATCTTCCCGAATGATTCTCAGTCGCCAAACAGACTTTACTAAACAGTAGTTCCTCATAGAATTCTGTGGAGGTGCCCGTGGTGTAATGGTTATCGTCGTAGGAAATGAACACGGCGACACGAGTTCAAATCCTGGACGAGACTGATTGCATTTCAGATTGCACTAATACCCTTGGGAAAGGTGAGAATCCAATTATTCTCCCTCCAGCTATGGGTAAATAGTAGTAGCTATGGGTAAATAGTAAATCTTCAGCCTTGGTGAGGCAACTAGTCTAGGAGAAGGAAAACTCTGAATTCAAACCTGTTAAACTCCGCTTAAAAATTGACCTTGTGTCATATCCTGCCCGAGCGGAGGGGTTGGGTAAATAGGATCAATAGTTGGAATTTTACAAATCTCAAACCGGTTTCAAGGAAAACGAATCTCGTCTTTTATGAAGGTCTTCTAGAAAAGGGATGGGAAACCCGGGGCCTTTAACCTATGTATAGCAACTATCCATTTTGGCTCTCCGCGGCCTTGTCGAAAGACCAACGAAATATTTAGCATGTCTACTTCGGAATCCGATATTCCAATGCTTTCATTAAACGATTAGTAAAGTTTTAATTTCTTTTAAGTAGTATATATAAATCAAATTTGGTCTAAGCTTACATTTTCTTGTAAACAAATTAAAAGTTTATTGAGTGCAGCCTTATTAGTAAACGATAAATATCAAAATATATTTACCAACCCCTCTGCACTGGCAGGATATAACACAAGATCGATTTTCGCGGAGTTTAACAGGTTAGTTTTCAAAGTTTTCCTTTTCCTAGAGCGGTTGCAATACCAAGGTTAAAGAACCCAAATTGTGTTGAAATTATCCCTCGAGTCAATTCTTGATGAAACTACTGTTAATAGTCATTGTCGGGTCAGAGTTATCTGCCCCGAATTCCACAAGGAATAAGGGTCAGGTTATCTTCCTCTACGTTTGTTCACTCTTTGTGAATAAAAAGAACACCACGTGTGTTTTAAAATGTCGTCCTCCTGTTTTTACTAAGTTGATTGAGTTAAAGTATCCTGCCTGGAATATATGAAGATGAATACCAGCACCTTAAAAGGTGTGTCTTATTTTTATATGGAATTAAGTTCGTAAATTTCCAGAAGTTTGCTCTACCTTTTACCCATAGATCGAGGGAGAATAGTTGGATGCGTACATTTTGCTTGGGTATTAGCATTATGTGAAATACAAACAATTTCGTCCCGGATTTGAACTCTTGTCATCGTGCCCATTTCCTAAGATGATAACCATTACATAATGAGCGCCTCTATGAATTTCAAGATGGTCTTTAGGCATGTAAGTATTTTGCTCTCCTGTTCTATTACCAGAAAAGCACTTTTTGGAACAGGCAATGGCTGGTTCGAAAGCATCGAAAGAGAACCGAAAGAGAAAAATATTTTGGTTCTAAAGTCTAATTTAGTCTATGTACTACATACTAAGCTTAGCTTATTATTAATTTCAGACTAGTTTATCTTTTTTTATTTTTTTTTTATTTTTTTTTTTTTTGTTTTATGTTCTCCGATCGTTAATCAAGCAACATGACCCAGGAATAAATAACCTCCGAAGAGATTTGAACTTATATCTCATAATCTTTGGAAGTCAACCTGATACGGTTGACACTTTAGCCCTTTCGTTTCTGTGTGCTACGATAGTCGAAGTTCGAGCACTGTGCCTAGTTGACTATAATCGAATTCCTAGTATTGTGCAGTTATGGTCGAATTTTGTATTATATTCCATTTGCTGATCTGCATTTTTCACACGTTAGGAAATTTTTCAAAAGTTTCTCGCAACTATGCCACAAAATTCGACTATTTTTACAATATTTCCCTGTCAGATTGTTAAAACGGTATCAGTTACTTTGGACTGGGATTTAGGATCAAAATTAAATAAAATCAGCGACTAAAAAGTCGATTTTGTTCTCTATAACTCAGAAAGAGACGGTGCCCTAAAAGGAACGCAGAAAATTTATTGATTTTATTCAGAAAATGTTCTTTCTGTTGTTCTAGAACAAGTTCATAACATTTAAATTGATTACTGTATCATATAGTGTTTTTAGTTTTATTATATTATTATAGTGTTTTAGAGGTTTTTAATTAGTGTTTTTATAAATAATCATTTTTTTTCTGAAAAAGGAAGCACTGAGAACTACCAAAAATTGAAAATGTGGTATTAAAAGGGTTAGAAATTTGGTTTAGTCTGAAATTAATAATAATAATAATAATACGTCATCTAAGAAATTCAAATGACTTAGTCTGGCACAAGGCCACAAAATGAAGTAATTTGTGAAAATCGAACTCGCTACAATGTGAGACTAAACTACTGACTGTTGCTCTAAAACAGTATTAAATGTAGTTATCTATTAAGATTAATTTATACTTACTCAGGGAAATATCCATGAGGCAACAAGTTAGAGTCAAACATGCTACACAAGCGGACAAACCGCTTGACTATCTTTCTACCTACTTTTTTAAAATGATGAATCACCCAGTGAGAATCGAATTCAAATAATATCAATGTCTTGCTTACGTTCGCTTCACAAAAGGCGACTATATACACAGTAGCCCACACAAATAAGTACTTCTCTATAAATCTAAAATAAAAAGTTAATCTTTTTCTAAACTAAAGATACTTGGATTTTTTGTTTCTAGTGGAATATTATGCGATCAAAACGGATGTTATTAGGTATCTTTATTACCAAACTCTACTGAATTGAAGCACTGAAACCAAAAATATAATTTCATCACTTTTGTAACAAAAAAAAAAAAAAAAAATGATTGCATATATATATATATATATATATATATATATAAAGTGAATAGTTCCACTACTAAATTTTTTAAAGAATTATTTCTTTCGTTCTCACATACGTGTATGTTTCCAGCTTATTGCTTTCGTCGGAGAACATTTACTAATTTACTTGGCTTTTTGCTTAGATATGGCACAAAGCCATAGGACTAGCAAATCTACACGAGTGAGTTCAAGTCTCATTAGGTGCCCCATTCATATGGCTTTGTGCCATATCAAAGCAAAAAGCCTTGTAAATTACAAAATGTTCCCTGACGAAAGCAACAAGCTGGAAACATACATGAATGAAAGAACGAAAAAAATAATTCTTAAAAAATACAAATCACTAGTGAACCTATTTATTTTGAAATATTTACTTTTTCTCTCTTTGAACCAATAAATTTTTTTACACACACACACACACACACACACACACACACACACACACACACATATATATATATATATATATATATATATATATATATATATATATAAGGTGCACTTAATTTTGATTTCCCTGTCGGCTGGGGCTGTAGAATACACCGACTGCTCTGTTTAGTGATATGACACTAAACAAACTTATGGTGAGATTCCAGGGATGCTGGAACTTTGGGAAATGCAGAGCACCCCTTCATTGCCATCGCTCCCAGGTCCACTCTGGTCCGGAGTGGTAGCACCTGATAGAGCCCTATCTATGGGTTAAATAGAACTAAACTGCGTACTTATGCTAAACTGAATTTCTAAAAAATAGACCTGTTTTGACATTTAAACTGCGTACTTATGCTAAATTGAATTGTTTGAATTAGAACTGTTTGACTAAATTGATTAACTTGAAATAGAAATGTTTTTGACAATTAAATCGTGTACTTACATTTAAACGGCGTACTTAAGCTAAATTGAATTGTTTGAAATGAAACTGTTTTTGTATACTAAACTGAATTGTTTGAAATAGAACAGGTTATTTGTATAAAAATGGATTTGGCATTAAATAACCTACAAAGGTTGATATGCCATAAAACCCAACTATCCAAGCAACCTTATTTTTTAACAGCTGCTTATTTATATTCAGGTTATACTGTTTCAATACTGCTGAATTGAATAATAGATAAAATTCTATGATTTTCTTTTTGATTGTGTAATGTTTCATTAGAACTAATACAATCCTGGTATTTTTGCTTTCGAAGAAAAATTAACTTTTTATATAAAATGATGTTGGAAGTGTACTTTTTTTTTATAGGCGATACTGTAAATGTATTTACACACACACACACACACACACACACACACACACACACACACACACACACACACACACACACACATATTTTTAATATTATATACACATGCAGTAAAAAAGAAAAAATAACTTTGCGGCCCAAACCATAATCAGATGAGGATTATGGAGCCAAGTAATGCTTTCGACACTAAATTATCATTACTACTAACCTATAGTGCCCCAACAATATCTTACAATACCAACAGATTTTGTTGGTTTGATGAGAATGCCAGATCAAAATGCAGCATCTTTTATAATCCTTTGTTGTATTCACAACTTTCCAGCAAATAAGTGTAAATTCAGTGATGTATATTTTAAGTTAACTGAATTAACTTAACTTCCATTTCAGTTTTATCATATTTACCAACCCCTCCGCTCGGACAGGATATGACACTAGGTCAATTTTTAAGCGGAGTTTAACAGGTTTCAATTCAGAGTTTTCCTTCTCCTAGACTAGTTGCCTAATCAAGGCTGAAGAACACAGCCTGCCCTACTATTTACCCATAGCTGGAAGGAGAATAATTGGATTCATACCTTTCCCAAGGGTATTAGTGCTATGTGGAAATGCAATCAGTTTCGTCCAGGATTTGAACTCGTGTCGCCGTGTCCATTTTCTACGACGATAGCCATTACACCATAGGCACCTTCCATCTCAGTTTTATGATGTTCTTCTGTTCATAATAGAATCTTGGTATCTTTGGTTTTGAAGAAAATTAATTTTTAATGTTAGAAGTCTACTTATTCACAGGTTATACTGTCATCATCATCATCATCATGTCGTGCAGCTAGCACGGATATTCCTGACCCTCTCTTGCCACTTTTCCCTATCGTTCATCGCCTCTGGCAGGTCTTCAGGGCTACATCCCGTATCCTCACATAGCTGCTGTATGTATGTTCTAGCTGGTTGTCCTGCTTTTTCTCGGCCATATGTGGGGGACCATAGGAGTACATCACTTATGAGCTCGTCTCTGCTTCTCCAGTAGTATCCTGCGTGTCTGATTCGTCTAACTTGGATAGTTTTCGTGATGGGAGGCAGGTGGTCGTATAGTTGGTGTCTTGTGGGGTCTTGCCGCTAGGACTTATTCAATATTGCTCGCAACATTCTTGTATAATTGCCGTCTAGCTTCTACTGTAATACATAATAATATTCATTTTGATTATATAATGGTCCACTAGAAATAATAAAATCCTGGTACCTAATGGTCCGGGAGACCGGGGTTCAAAGACTCAAAAAATGGTACTTGATGCCGCCTTGCTCAGAACTCTGCATTATAAGGTGAGGATCAAGGGTAAAGTGGAGCAATCCAGGGAATGGAGTAGCGCCCTCCCCTACACCTCGGTGTCGTAGCTATTGAAAAGGGAGCCTTCGGGTTACCCTCGACTAAGGTCGACAACTTACCTTTGGTTTATTAAAAAAATTGGTCAGTATTTATTAATGGGTGATACTGTAATGCATGATAATATCCACTTTAATTGTATGTTCAGCTAGAAATAAAATTTTGGTTTCTTTGTTTTAGAAGAAAGTAAACATTTTATTAAAAGATTTTTACGGGTCTACCGACTCATGAGATGATGCTATACTAATTCTAGCTTATTCTGACACAAGGCCATAATTTTTGGCTATCAAATGAGGATCAAACACGATAGACTAGAAAAAGCTTGCAAAAAAAAAAAAAAAAATTGCTAATCGTCGCTCAGCGACAAGTATAATTTTTATAGTTAAGATTGAAATCTACACCAATGGCCTACAGACTATCTTAGTGTATATTTGTTTGTTTTCAGCTCAGTGGACTTGTACAAGCTTTGAAATTATTCCTTATCAGTGTTCTTTTTTTTTTTTTATCCGGTAAGAACTGAAATGGGGCTAAGTCATCGAAACGGCCAAACTGTAAACAAACTACTACTACACTCTTATTGTAGAGTAGGATTTTTTTTTTTTGTTTTTGTTACCACTTTTTATATCGTTGGCAATAATTGTTCAGCAATTAAATCTGTGCCCAATTCACATCACCAGCTTTTATGTTTTCAGTGTTGTTATACTTTAGGATACAATTAGAATTATTGAAGCTGAATTGTTTATATCTATTGAATGTTTTGTGGCCTAATGAGAAGAGTGTTTGCCTAATGGTCTGGGAGACCAGGGTTCAATACTAAAGACTCTAAAAATGGTACTTGATGCTGCATTGCTTAGCACTCAACATTATAAGGGTAAAGTTGTAAAATTCTGGTACCTAATGGTCGGGGAGACCAAGGTTCAATCCCTGGTCGAGTCATACAAAAGACTCAAAAAATGGTACCTGATGCCGCCAGCAATATAAGGTATGTATCAAGGGTAAAGTGGAGTAATCCTGGGAAAGGAGTAGCGCCCTCCCCTACACCTCGGTGTAGTAGCTATTGAAAAGGGAGCCTTCGGTTTACCCACGACTAAAGTGGCCAACCTTTCAATACTAAGACTTAATCTTGGCCAGCTTGTAGCAAATATTTTGAGGTTGCAATTCGTTTTCTTTAGCTGTATTTTAGTACATCAAATTGTTTAGTTTTGTCTCTCGTTCTCGGTACGATTAGTAATGGTTAAAAACATTTGTGCCTCATTTGTAACTGATTGTACTTATGTGAAGTCTCGTATTAATCTCGCACTTTCCAGTAGGTAATCTCATATCTCAAGTCATACCCTTAATACAGAATCTCGGATCATACCCGATACACATATCCACATTTGTTCGTTGATACTCCAGTAATTCTACGCTTTCATGCACTTTAGGCTGAGCAATAAGGTCCGTATATAAGACGCACATTTAGCATCTATGCCAATATCACACATCATCTCATTCGCTGGTATTATAACAAGAGGGTTATCTACTGAAGCCTGAAATTGAAAGCTATAGTGCTTGGGAGGGTTGCAGTGAGCAGTAGTCTCTCAAATACCTTTATAAAAATGCGTCTGACATGCCGGAAAATATGGTATTTATTTATCCAACTCCTCCAATACGTAGAAACACCATGGAGCTGTAGAATCAAATGTATGGCTAAGGTTGTACATTTGTGTATGGGACCGTTAGTTGGGTGGGGGTGAGTTGAGAAGACAAGGACCCTTTTTAAGTAAGGGTTCAGATCACTGCCAGTTCACAATATGTACTATTAACCCAATGTCTCCGTTACGGACAAGATGCGACAAAAGGTAAACTTTTTAAGTGGGGTTACAACTTGTTTGTGTTTTTTTAAGTTCAATTAAAGTTTTGATTTAATCAGTATTAAACATGGTACCAAATATAATATTGTGATATCATTGAAATAATAATAATAATAAGCTTACACAAAAGAAATACGAGATTAAGAATGAATGGATGGGGAAGGTAATCCACTGGGAACTGTGCAAGAGATTAAAATTTGACCATACTACCAAATGTTATATGCAAAAACTAGAATCCGTACAAATAATGAGACGCATTTTGAGATACAAACAGATCCCCTAATCCCTGCCAGAAGACCAGACCTATTATTGCTTAACAAGATAAAAGAGAACCTGTCATCTAGGGAATTTTGCTGTTCCGGCGAACCACAGAGTAATAATGTTAGAAAGACAAATACTTGCGCATTACCAGAAAACTAAAAAAGAAAGAAAGAAAAGAAAAGCAAAACAAAAATATGAGGGCAACGGTGATACCAATTGTAGTTGGTGCACTTGGAACGGTCCCCGAAAGCCTAGAAAAAAAGGCTGGAGGAATTGGAAATTACAGGAAGAATCCGGACCATCCAGAGCACAGCATTGTTAATATCAGCTAGAATACTGAGAAGAGTCCTGGAGACCTGAGGATACTTACTGTCACTCAGACTCCAATGAAAAACCATCCGCTAACACTAGTGTGAAAAATTCGCAAAGAATACCAGAGCAGAGTGGATGGGAAAGATGATCTGTTGAGAATTTTGTGATACAAACGTATCCCCTAATCTCGACCAGGAGACCAGAACGAGTATTGATTTACAAGAAAAAAAGAGCTTGCTATTTAGTGGATTCTGCCGTTCCAGTGGAGCATAAAGTAAGAATAAAAGAAAGTAAAAAGAGAGACAAATACTTGGACCTTGCCAGAGAACTAAAAGAAACATTAGAACATGAGGGTTACGGTGATATTAATTGTAGTTGGTGCGCTTCGAACATTCCCCAAAGGATTGGAAAGGGGGATTAAAACAGTTGGAAATCAGAGGAAGAATCGAGACCATACAGACCTCAGCATTGTTAAGATCGACTATAATACTGAGAAGAGTCCTGGAGACCTGAGAAGACTTGCTGTCACTCAGATTCCAGTGAAAAACAACAGCTAACGCTTGTGTGAAAAACTCGTAAAAAATAATCATAAATTATATAAATTACTGGGGAAAAATGAATGAAAAAGAGAAAAAGGAAGAGGAAGAGAGAAGTGATATTTTCAGAGTTTGACTACCGGTGGAGGAGATGGGGTGGAAAGTGAAGTATATAACGTCTCCTCTGTTCTATGATGGGAACGCCCTCCCACTGCACATTCACTGCTGCCTCAGAGCCGGCAGTTTGCTTGCGTTAGCATCAGCCATCTCCACCTTCACATAGTGGTTTACACCTGGCATCTCTCGAGCTAAATATGGATATGATGCGCGTTGTAATGCATAATGATTGAGGTTCTAAATATTTGTTCGTGCTTTTCCTTTCAAAACATCACCATCTCAAAAGAGCGCCACCTATCGTTACATTTCATCTAACGTTTTACCTTTTTTCTCACTTAACGAATGAAAAGACAACTCGTCTGGACATTCTTTGGCCTATTCGTTTTTCGAACCACCCAACTTGAATACAAATTTGTGAGTGTGTGCGAGTGAGTTTAGATACATTACATAAAACATTACAGACTAGCCACTGTCAAGGTTGATAATGGATGTATCAGGTTTTTCAAAGCCCCTGTTATTGGCTGAACTGTAAGGTATCATAGGAGAGTAGTTTGATCAAACGCTTACTGACCTATTCTCATCATCTTTGTTAATTATCATCACATGCCATCGACAAGATACTTTTCTCACGATATCTGGTGATGAGACATAGCTCAGAGTTGTGGATTCATGCCTGTCCTAAGGAGATTAGCGCTAAATGAAAATATGTAAGTGTTCAAGTGTTCCAGTTGAATTTGAACTCTGTTTACCGATTCTATTTTCCAGGCTGATAACTGTGACATTTTCTTACAACTCAGATACAGATAGATAGCTAGCTAGCTAGATAGATAGATAGATGTGTCCGTGGTGTAATGGTTATCGTCGTAAGAAATGGACACGGCGACTCGATTTCGAATCCTGGACCAAGCTAATTGCATTTCACATAACACTAATACCCTTGGGAAAGGTATGAATCCAATTGTTCTCCCTCCAACTATGGGTAAATAGTAGGACAGACTAGGTTCTTCAGCCTTGGTGAGGCAACTAGTCAAGGAGAAAGAAAACTCTGAATTCAAACCTGTTAAACTCCGCTTAAAAACTGACCTTGTGTCCTATCCTGCCCAAGCGGAGGGGTTGGTAAATATAGATAGATAGATAGAAAAGGTTAGGTGCTGGACCCTTACATGTGGTTATCCACTGTGGAATGAACTCGTGAACAACAACCTGCAAACTATTGATACATGCACACAAACACACACACAATACATAATTGTACACAAATTTCCTTTCTTTCACTCCTCTCTCTCTCTTTCCATATATATATACTTGATACTTCCTTGCTTAACACTCAGATTTATAAAGTAAGTATCAAGAGTAAGTGGAACAGTCCAGGGAAAGAAGTAGCGTCCTCCCCTACACCTCGGTGCGGTAGCTATTGAAAAAGGAACGTTCGGTTTACTCTCGACTATGGTCGACCAACTTTACTATATATATATGCATATACATACATATACATATAAACATATATATATATACACGCATATATATATATATAGATAGATAGATGGAGAGAGCGAGAGAGAGAGAGAGAGAGAGAGAGAGAGAGTGAGAGTGAGAGATGCATCATTAACTCAATAGTTTTTTGATGAAAAAAAGTATATATTTCTATACCACAAACACTCGCTTTCTTTGTCAATACACTTAATTTGATGGCGAATATTAATCACATAGATCGAGCATTTATATGTAAGTATTTCAGATGATATTTAGTAATACCTGTCATATTGATTATCTAACTCACTCTCTTTTACAACACACACACACACACACACACACACACACACACACACACACACACACACACACACACACACACACACACAAACATACAAACGCACATATACAGGGTGCGATTAGTTACGGTTCATCAGTCAGCCAAACTGTCTCTCAGCTTATTACTAATTCATTCAATCTTCACTCGGGGCCCCATACACGTAGCCTTGTGCCCAAATAAGTCTATGCTGAATAAATAATGTAAATAACTATATATAGTAGTTTGTATTTGTATACCTGCGCTCAGTTTACACTTTTTATATACATATTTGAGTCCCAGTTCTCTATCAATACCAGGGAATCTTCGTGGTGTAATGATAAACGTGCTGGAATATGACATTGTAGTAAGTGAACTCCAGTCGCGCTATTTTGTTTATTTTTTAACTAATACCCTTAGGAAAGCTATGAACCTCCTTATCTTCTCACTCTACTATGGGTTAAATAACGTCACTGTTGTTCTTTTTTAAGGATGGCTTTGGCATTAAACAACCCTCGAAGACTGAAATGTCTTTAAGCAAAAAAGAAAAAAAAAAAAGAAAAGAATCCAAACCCGTCTTTCTCAACAACGAAATCTCTGTTATCATATTAGCCTAATGTCATCTACCTGCTACGTTGTAAAATAATATTTACTAGCAATGAATTAAACGCCAAAACTTTACAGATTAAATGTCGGATATTAATGACGATACTGAAATGCCATAATTTCTTTTGGGCTGAATGATTTGCCTCTTCTTCCGGAATTAATTCTTGTTACTGATACTATGTAATCCACAGCAACCTGTCATATGTAACATTCAGAGGATATAAGCACAACTCAATTATTCCTAGAAATGCCATTACGACATCATAATGCATCAACAATTCAATCAAACAATCAGAGGAACTAGTAGATTATCAGAAGATCATACTGGATTCCTTATGATATTCCAAGGAAGACTGTTTTTTTATGACAGCAGCCATCTTCGATCCACGAGCAAGATGTGACACAAGATCATTTTTGAGTGAAGTTTTACAGGTTTGAATTCAGAGTTTTCCTTCTTCTAGACTGATTAACATACCAAGGCTAAAGAGCCTTACCTGTCCTACAATGTACCCATAGCTGGAGGGAGAACTGTTGAACTTATACATTTCCCTAAGGTAGTAGCACTCCAGGTAGTATGTGATAGTTAGAAGTTGGTTCCACAGTAACAGTAGCAGGAAAGTAACCCATTACTGAAGGTGTCAGCAGGATGGATTTGTACCTTTCACAGGGTTTCGGAAATTCGTTGTGGCGTAGTGGCTGAACAGTGAAATCATTGTAAGCGAGTTCGAATTTCAGTCGCGCTATTACGTTCACTTTCGGACTAATACCCTTGGGAAAGGTATGAACTCCCGTATCCATCCTCAGTTATGGTTTATATAGTACGACTACTGTTCTTTTTTAAAGATGGCTTTAGTATTAAATAACCCACGAAGGTTAATATGCAAAGAAGCCTTGTTTTGGCACACGACCAGAAGTAAGGGGCACCTAGTGACAATCGAACTCACTACTCAGTTGTAATTGAGCAAGACGAGTTTGCTAACGAGATACGACGAGAGGCTGCCAGAAACTTCGATATGAAACACCTACAGAAGGACGAAGGATATATCTTTTTTTTGTTTCTTTCTTTGTTTTTTAATGGCATATCAACTTTAGTAGGTTATTTAATGCCAAAGCCATCCTTCTAGAAGAACAGTAGTGGTTCCATAGCTGGAAGGATAAGGTGGGGGTCATAAGTAAGCGTAATAGCGCGACTGAAATTCGAACTCGCTTACTACGATTCCGCAACCCATCGCTTTAACTATTACACCACGAGGAGACCCCTCGAAGGACATATCAGCCGAAACGTTGTGCGTATAACAATAAAGCTGAGATCAATAGTCTGAATATTCTGAGTAATAATCATATTTACCAACCCCTCCACTCGGGCAGGATATGACACAAGGTCAGTTTTTAAGCGGAGTTTACAGGTTTGAATTCAGAGTTTTCCTTCTCCTAGACTAGTTGCCTCACCAAAGCTGAAGAACCCAGTCTGCCCTACTATTTACCCATAGCTGGAGGGAGAAGGATTGGATTCATACCTTTCCCAAGAGTATTAGTGCTATGTGAAATGTAATCAGTCTCGTCCAGGGTTTGAACTCGTGTCGCCGTGTCCATTTCCTACGACGATAACTACTACACCACGGGCATCTCCAATTTTGAGTAATAATAAATATCTTAGGGTCGATATATCAACTAATTTATCTTATGTCATCTACCACCTGACCATGTTTAATCCCATAATTTATCATCGTCTTTTTAGACTGCCATGGAAAAAAAGGAAACGAGTAGGAAATTTTTTCTTTCATTTTTTTCAATTTCAAATTTTATTTCACGTTTTTCTCGTTTGAATGTTACTTGTTCTAACACCTTACTACGTTAGTGTTTCATGTAAATGTCTTATAATAACATATCACATGACTAAATATAGACGCGAGACTGGCCACTTTTACCACTCGGTCGTCTGAAGATTGCGGAAAATACATGAAATTTAAGTAACTGATTTATTGTGGCTATAATTCAAATATTTTTATGTTTATACCTGCTCTGTTATCATAGCATCGAGGTCTTCCTTCATGCAGCTTTTTTTTTATTTGGTGTTCTTCTATCTGTATATATATATATATATATATATATATATATATATATATATATATATATATATATATATATATAGTGGAAATACAGTGAATAGACATCGAAAGATGAACAAATTTACCCACGAACCTTGACATTTCCTTTGCATCGTCTGGTACAAAAGCATCAGTTTACTTATATTACCTGCTGTTCCTAAGTGGTCACTCCTCTAAGTACTTAGTACAGTCATTACTGTTTAACTATGGTAATAGGGTGGGATCAAGAGATCGGAATCTTGTTTGCTAATTGAGCACTGATCTCTTACAAGTATGTTTTCCGAAATTAGTTTAGTTCTTTACGTCCGACTTATTACTTAATCCAGTTGGTCTGCGAGAGACGCATTTGTTAACCTTCACGGTACTATAGGCACCTACGTGCGTATATATATATATATATATATATATATATATATATATATATATAGTGAGCTTTTATACACGCACATATTGATATTCTAGAAACACACACGTTGAAACACGCACACGCACATACACACATAAATTTAGTAAAAGATAAATAAAAAATAAGATAAAAAGTTTAACACAATGAAGAATAAAAGCACTCAAATTATAAAACAAGCAGCTAAAAATTGGTTTTGTTGTTGCTGTAGTCGTTGTTTTGGTTTGATTGGGTTGGGTTTTATGGCATATCAACCATTGTAGGTTATTTAATGCCGAATTCTCTTTATACATACATATTAAATGTATGATATGTAAACACATTTTGTAGATAACATTTTTCAATGAGCCTGAGCTCATTTTTTTAAACACAGTTAAATGGTTTCAAATATTTCTATCAGACACGAACAATTCTGTGTGTAATTTCATTTTAGAATCAAAACTAATTTGTTTGCTCTCTAGTATTGCTATTGTTAAATTATTACTATCAAACACTTATAATTCTATTCAATATCAATCCTTTGTTTGCGCATAGTAAAGTGGTTACAAGTATTGTTATTTAACATTTATTATTTTATTCAAGATTACTCATTCACACAGTTAAATCGTTCCAAGTATTGCTGTGTAACACTAACAATTCAGCTAAGCATCAGTCATTTGTTTACACATAGTTAAAGGATCAAACCGTTCTATTTCAAGCAATTCAGTTTAGCATAATTCATTTGTAAAATATCAAGCAGTTTTATTTGACCCATAGATAGGACCCTATCCGGTGCTAAGGCCCCAGGCCAGAGTGGACCCTGAAGCGATGGCAATGAAAGGGTACTATGCATTTCCCAAAGCTCCCAGACTGGAATCTCACCATTAGAAGATTTATTGTCATAACCAGGATACTAGTTGGGGGCGGGGTTACCTATCTGCAAAGATGTAGTCGGTGTATTCTACAGCCCCAGCCGACTGGGCTGTGTTGTTGTTGTTGTTTTAATATTGCACTTAAAAATAACAACATTGATTGCAGCTATAGTTTTATACGAGATGCAATCTTCAGGCGATAACGTACCACATTCATGAATTCATAAATTGGATATTACCCCCCCCCGAAAAAAACCTCAAAAAACAAAGCAAAAAATCTCACTGAAAAGCAAAAAATAAAAAAAATAAGTACGATAGAACTGTTGAATTCATACTTTTCCCAAAGGTAGTAGCACTCCTGGTAGTTTAATAATGATAATGATGATAAATAAATAAATAAATAAAATAGATACATAAATAAAAATGGATAGCGGATAGGTTCATTAATCGAGGGAGGTGGTAGATAACATAGAGGGAGTTTGTTCTCATATCTGCATTTTGCCACCACTTCAATTTTCTTGTTCGTCTGTTTATCTGGGTAAGGAACGTCAATATTCTTTTTTTCCCCCACTCAATCACAAATTACAAGTTATTGACTCTGTATTGCATGGATATACCATTTTAAAATTAGATTTCTGGTCTGCCTAACTGTCTGTCTGGACTGTCTATCTGACTGACTGTCTCTCTCTCTCATATATATATATATATATATATATATATATATATATATATACTTTTCATTGAGTGTAGCGATGTGTCATTTAGTCAATCATTTCAAAAGTTACATCACAGGATGTTACTAGAAAACAAAATATTCCTTAAAGAAGTTGCATTAAGACCTTTCATTCCCACAATATGGTAGAAAACAAACTAAGTATGGTGGTATTGTAAGATAATCCTAACCCTAACCCAGGGTCGCTCTGGCTTATTGGCAATGATACCTTGGTTTCCAAATCCTGTCTGATCCCATTCTCATCATCTGAAGAAGGTTTTTTGGCTGTACAGATTTTTTTTTCATCAGGATTTTATTTTTTCTAGTGGAAACAAAGTACAATCAGAACGGATATTATTAAGTATTATCTTTTACCCGACTTTATAGCATTGACACAATTAAATAAAATTGCAGGAATATGTATAAGCGGTGTATATATTTTTGGACTGCTACATATTCATATTTAAATAATATTTATTTAAAAATGTTGGGATTGTATTCATTTATGTCTAATTCTATTGATATATACATTCTTACCCAAATCTACAGCATTGAAACGGTTGCTAAAAATAAGATTGCATAAAATTACATTTAAGGAATGTACTTACTTTTGTTTTGATACACATTTTGTTTGATTTGGTTGGGCATATCAACCTTCCTGGACTATTAAATGCCAAAGCCATCTTTGTAGAAATAGTAGTGATATCATTTTAATCCAGGGAAGGATAGGAAGGTTCAAACCTTTCGCAAGGGTATTAGTTCGAAAGTGAATGTAATAGCACGATTGGAGTTCGAACTCACTACCATGTCGCATCGCAGTCCAGTGCTTTAGCCATTTCGTCACGGGAACCAACCAATACATATTTATATTTCATGATTGCAAGCTATTAATATTTTGCTCAAAATGCTTAATGGCCTCTGTAATCTTGGTAAATAAATATATTTTGTATTTGTTCAAATACCTGAGTCGTACCTGAATAGTTATTTCAAAGCCAAGATTAGATTTGGCACGAAACCACAAGTAAGTGTCCCATATTTATCATTCAGAACCACAAAACATAACTAACAATATTCATTTTTTTTAACGAAGCTTACAATAAAGTTTAGGACTCACTATGTTAATATTCTTAATTTTAACTCTTAAAGCTACGCAATTAAAAACAAATCGTTTGTTTGTTCAAATACTAATGACCAACACGATAACCACACACACACACACACACACACACACACACACACATATATATATATATATATATATATATATGTATATGTGTGTGTATTCGAGGGTCGTTCAAATGTTCTTAACCTCATGCTGAAAGAAGGGTTTTGCTGAATAGTTTTGATGTGACAACACACTACCACTGCTTATAAAACTAGAAAACTCTGAATTAGTTTGTCTCGTTTAATAAGAAGTAGAAAGTGTATTGCCACTCGTAAAAATATTCTGCTAAGCTCGTTTTTCTTGGTGAGCCGAAAAAGTTTTAGAACCATTTGCGCGCGCAAGTTAAACAACCGTTTAAAAAAGCTTTTATGAATAAAAAGTGCTCATATACTGGCCTGCTGAGTAGAATGAATGGAAATTTAAATCTCATCTCTCTATGTTGGGTTCATGACTAAAAGTTTCACGAATCAACTAAGATGCAATCATCAGATGAAACTCAGGAGTTTCACACACACATACACACACAAACACACACACACATGTGTGTGTGTGTTTGTGTGTTTGTGTGTGTGTGTGTGAGAGAGAGAGAGAGAGAAAGAGAGAGAGAGAGAGAGAGAGAGAAAGAGGAAAGAAGAGAGATGGAGAGACAGAGAGAAACATTGATAGACAAGATATGTAAAAAATGAAACTGAACTTTTTCAAATGTAATAAATTTGTTATTGTCTGTGGGGGCCAAATTTGTGGACAGAGGTGGCGATCGTCGTCCATCAATATGGAAGATCGTCGTCCATATCGCCTTTAGAAGATGTTCTTCCCGAGTTGAAACGCCCGTACGAGCGGTGCCATTGCATCCGGTTCAAACACTTCTTCCCATAAGTCTGTTGCAACATAACAAAAGTCTTCGTAGTAAATGTGTTTCCTAATTTAAGATAGAATTTGACGCAATCAAATCGTACATTGTTCAATTTGTAAACACAAAAAATCAAGTTCCCTTCAAATATATATTCAATAATCAATCCAATACAAGGAGTCTCAAAATTGATACAACCCATTTATAGGATAATGATTTATTGCTGAGACAAGCACAATGGCGGCCATTTGGAACACGTCCAGTAAAAAATGCACACTTTGAGCGAAAGACATCAAATCAATATTTTTTAATTTGTTCTCAGTAATAAATCATTATCATATTAATGGGTTGCATCTATTTTAAGATAGTTTTGAATGATTTTGTCTCCAAATAAGTAGTGACGGAAAATAATTTTCCTCTTTTTTTTTTCCAAGGTATTGTGAACGAAGATTAATAGTTGTTATAGTATACTATTTTCAAATCTGAAACAAAAAAGAACACAACATTATTATTGGTAGAGTTATTAGCAGTCACATGGGTGCCATATATATAGACACCCTTTACATGCAATTTCAACACTCACTTGTCATGATGCACTTTTATTCAAATAAAAGGTCGAAATCACTGTTACAAAACATGTCCTTTTCGAGCAAACTAAAACGTCTTATTGACGAGCTCTTTTAAAACCTATTTCTCTTAGACATACTGCGAATACACACACACACACACACACACACACACACACACACACACATATATATATATATATATATATATATATATATATATATATATATTAGAAATCGGTTTTCAATCTGAGGTAAAGTTAAGATATAGAATAATGAAAATAGGTTTCTTTCTTTCTTCCTTCTTTTCTTTTGTATATATATCCTCTTTCTTCATTTTTGATTCCAACTCCTCTTTCTTTCTTATCACCCTTCCTTTTTCCAAATTCTGCATCTTTCTTACTTTTGATTGGATTTTTTTCCTCCGTTTTTTACTCCCTCGCGTCCTTCCCTTTCTTTGATTATCGTCTCTGCAATTAACAATTACTTCTGTTACAAGCGTTTTGTTTGTTGGCAAAAGATATGAAGAGCGGCAGTTCTTGAAAAAATAGAACAAAGAAGACACCGACTGACTTCTTCTCTTTAACTCGACTTAACACTTTACCACTCTCCCTCTCGCCCGTTCGTCATCACGTCTTGTCTCTCTTCTTCCCTTCTCCTTCTCTTTCACACACACACACACACACACATATATATATATATATATATATATATACATATATATACACGCATATTGTATGTGTATTAGAACACAAGTAGGCGTAAACCCGAGTTTTATATTAAAATAAGAGAAGAAAATGCCAAATGTACTTTTAAAATAAACTAACATTATATCAGACTATCCTGTTCAATACACACGGGAGCAATAGTTAGCAAGCTAGGGTCACAAACCATTACTAATGTAATACTTCTGATCCTCGAGAGTACCTTACGCTTGTGGCCTAGTGCCAGGATAAGCGTCACCATAGAACAAAGGTTAGCAAGTTTTTTTCAGCCTTTTCTGTTCTAGTAAGCATCACCCTCACTGGGTGCCTTACACTTGCTTCCTTGTGATAAACTAAGCGAGGCTCAATGGTATGAAGTAATGAGTTGCAAACTAATCTTGCAGGTTCTTCATCAACATCACCATAATCATCCTAAGCATGTCGTGCTGATAGTACGGAGTTCCCTAATTCTCTATCGTCATCTGTTCCTATCATCCATCGCTCCTGGCAGAACTTACATATATCAGCTCTGTACAGACACTGGATAGAGTTGGTCCTTTAGACAGCATTCAGTATCAGCACAAAGCAATGTAAGTTCTTGCTGGTCAGCCAATGCTGGGACATCCATGTGTAGGAGTCCAAAAAGAGAATGTCGCTTATAAGTTCGGCTTTACTTCTCTAGCAGATAGGATTATGAGATAGGAGGTAAGTGGCCGTACAGTTGCTGTTTTGTAGGGTGTTGCTTCCAGGATTTGTTCAAGACAGCACGTAGCAAACTTGTGTAGTTCTCATCTAGCTTTTTCTCCAAGCATCTCGTTAGCGAATAGTTGGTGCATCCATACAGTCGTACTGACACAGCTACGGCTTGGAAGAAATCCTATTTCATTTTATCGAAGAGATCAGATTTCATATATTCGAAAACTTGTCAATTGCGGTTCACACCTTCTCTATGCGTAGCTTGACATCATTTTCAGTCGATGAGATGTTACTGTCGAGGAATGGGGACTGGTTTCTTTATTGCTTTCATTCATTGTCTCATTTTCTTTCAGAATTCATTTTCTTATTGTTTTCCCCGATTTCTTATTTGTTCACTCACTCCAAATTTCTTTCTTTCTTTCTTTCTTTCTTTCTTTCTTTTATTTTTTTACATTATTCATTCTTTTCATTTTATTTTTTCTTTCTTTTCCTGTCTCATCTTGTCTCGTCATTTCCCCTTTCATTCTCTTCTTTTTTCGTTTGTCTTTCTTTCATTGTCTCATCTTCTTTCATCACTGACACTTTTATTCTCTTCTTTCTTTCATTCATTTTCGTCTTTCATCATTCACTCGTATATTTTCTTTCTTTCTTTCTTTCTTTCTTTCTTTCTTTCACAGTATCATCTTCTTTTATCATTCACTCTTGTTTCTGTCTTTTTCTTTTTATTTCGTCCCTTTTTTCTTCCACTGTCTAATCTTTCTTTCTTTCTTTCTTTCTTTCTTTCTTTTGTTTTGATATATATTTCTCTTTACCTTCAACCATAATCAATAAAGACCACCCAGGCGCACAACCCATTCTGCAATTTGCAAATTCTTTCACTTATTTTTATTGCCTTTCTCATAACATTTTCATCATCTGTAATCACGACGTACCGTAATTATCCAGGATTTTAAATCTAGAAAACACGAACAAACAACACAAAACCAACAACATTTATGCCTGATTCTTCAATGCTTCAGGCTGGGTTGTTTTGGCCAATTTATTCTAGAAGTGATAACTTAAAGAGATAAATCAATAGAACTTGGTCCTAAAGATCAGGATACTTGGGAGAACATTTTAACTCGTTATCTTTCTTTCTTTCTTTCTTTCTTTGGTTGTTTCTTTCATTTTTTCATTCAATATTTTCTTTCTTTTAATCTCATTTTTTCTTGTCCTTCCCATTTTCCTTTCTTTCTTTTCTCTTATTTTTTTTCTTTCGTTCTCATTTTTTTTCATTCTTTCTTTCTAATTTCTGTAATTCATCTATTTCTGGCCTTCTCTTTTGTTTATCTTGTTTTTCTTTCTTTGTCACTCATTTTTTTCTATCTCATTTTGTTTATTTTTCTTCCCTTCCAATTTTCTTTCATTCTTTCTTTTTCCTTACTTTTTCCCTTTTTTCTTTCTTTTTTTTTTTTTTTTTTTTTTTGTTCAATTGAGTTGCATATGGCCCATGACTGGTCTGATTTGTGGTTTTTCCTCTTCCCAAAATCAAAACCCATCTCCATGATTGTCGTTTGGGAACTGTTAAGAGTATGCAGCAAGTGAACCAACTGAAGTCAGTTCCAAACTTCCAGTATTGTTTACAACTGTGAAAACAGCATCTTCGTCAGTGTGTGACTTCCCAGAGGGACGATTTTAAAATTGATAAAATTGATTTGAAATTAAGCTGATAATGAAAAATATTTAACACTATCTAATTACTTTCCAGACTAGTCATGGGCCAAATGCAACCCGATATTGTAAAGCCATGATATCTCAATAATTACAATAATAATACAGGCGATACGAACAGGTTTATTTCTTTTTGTCTTCAGTTCTTGGTGATACGAGGAGAGAGACACAATTCATTAGGGTCTATGCTAACCATACTATGTTGGCACCCCCTCCCCATGCACGGAACATCTTGTAGTGTTTAAGATCTCAACTCATCTCTGCTCGTCGAGACCCCGACTGATCTGATCTCATCAGATACGAAAAACCCAACCGTTCGCTTTAACTGTCGAACCTCAACTGAAGTCTTTTTCAAAATCTTCAAATTCTCAGGGTCATCCCGTCCGGGTATGACATCAAACATCCACTCAATTCACTCCAGTCCCATTTCCTGTTTAGGATTTTATTATGAAAGATGATGATTGTCGTATCCTTTCCAGGCGGGCATGCGAGTGCACTATCTGATTATGGGACCTGAATTAAGTAGTTCAAAACCTTACCAAATTACATAATAAAATATGATTAACGAAAAATGATAAATACAATTAATCATTACCTTAATTATATAACACCTGAGATGCTTCCTGAATGACCAGCCCAAGACTTCAACTTCTTTTATAGAAAAGATATTTTTTTACAGAAAAAAGAAAAGAATCAACTTTTCTCCATTTCTAAAACAGATGTCTATTCGTGTGATCTTCTGAGATCAAAATGGCTGAGGTATCGTCAACGTCAAATTACCTTGAATTTTTTAGTAGTGCGATCTTGATAATGAGCCATGTCTCATGCGATCTGCTTCTTGTTTAAGGTTGCCCTTGCGCGTTCAAGATCCCATCACCATTGATGAGGAAATTAACATTGGTGAAAAAAAAAAAAAAAAAATGAAAAAACGTGCTATATTTTCGACGAATCACTAAAACAACTTACCTTCATTTCATCTCTCAGGACTATATGGGTCACTTGGCCGTAATCATCTCCTTTCCAAGTAATATGTGACAGGCTGTACAAAGTTTCTTTATACCAACAGCAAAGAATGATCTAAGGGCATTAGTGCGAAACGAGCAAAAATCATTCCAACCTGTGTTTTAACTCGAGTCACCGTTTGAAACGAATAATCGAATATTCTTACAAGTAGTCCCGCAAATTTAGCTTAGTTGGACACGAGGCCAAAAATATGGGGCACCCAGTAAGAATCGAACTCACTAGCAATAATTTGTAGGATCAAGCTCTATATCAGTAGACAAAGTCGGGCATCTAAACCTTTTTATAAGTATTCTCGAATATTGATGATATCATGTAATATTCATTTATGAGACTTGCCCTAGAATGAAAGAATGACTCATTTAGTTAAAAGTGACAGCTGTGAACAGTATCCACCAAGCAGAAAAGGTTTTAGGAAAAATATGTTGACAAGTTTGGAAATAGGAAGAATATTCAAATGAACGTTCTTATGAGTTTTTGTTTTTATTAGTAAAGTGGTCGTTAATAAGAACACACACACACACACACAAACAAAAACGGATTTCAAATTTTTAGGGCAGATATTGAACTATGTAGATTTACCCAGTCGGGTGATACGTAAATAAAATTTGCGGAAGAAGTTTAAGCGCTTAGAAACAGATAGCAGATGAATGATGGACTCGCAGAAGGAGAAAGCATTGTGTTTGATCTCGGTTTTAATAGGGGATTCTTAAGAATCGCGGTTCATTATGTGGATGAAGAAGAGGATTTTTCCGGTATGATTAAATGACACCTCAACCGAAACAGACATTTGTTTCGGTCTGGGTTCGCTACATATTCAGATGTGCTTTTCGATTTGAAAGTTAGTAAATGAAGTTAATCTGGGTTTAAAAGGGAGCAGCCTGTTCGTCGTTCCGTTGGATCAAGTTACAAGTCATTAACACCTAGAGAAAACGAAGATAATTGAAGGAATCCAAGTGTCACAAATCTCCCAGAAAATGAGGTTCGGTTCAAATTGTATCCCAACGAGAATAAAAACATCTTATATACCTAAGATAGCCGTTTTCATTTTTCTTCTTTCATTTTACTTGAAACTATTTCATGCCTTTGTAATTTCGACCAATATCAACGAGTCATTTGTGGGGGGTGATTTAGTTGAGCTCGGCAGTATCAGTTGAGGTTGGACTGGAGCGTTGGTTGTGCGTACGGCATGGTGTCCACTTGACGATTGGATTCTGGGTACCTCGTACAACTACGATTACTCTGGACATCAACAAGAAATACTACCATACAATTTTCAATTTTCTTGTTAAAGAAAACCGAATACAACGGGCAGGGGAGAGAGTAGTCGGTCGGTGTGAAACTGAGGAGGATCATACAGGGAAGGTTAACACAAATATTAAAAAAAGAGTTAATGCTAATCACAAATTTTGAAGATTTACACATTTAAATAGAAGCATTTTCGATTGAAGGATTTTATTATATAGATAGTGAGTACAAATGAAATATTACTGCGTGGAACTGAAGTAGACACTCAGACTTATAAGGATTAACTTTCAGCAAAATGTTTACATGAAAAGTGTTTCCCCGTGATGAAAATGACAACGACGATTATGATGTGCAAAATGGTTTGTTCACTTCTGGTATGCAGCTTGCATATTACATTTTATCTTAGATATTAAAAAGTCCCTGTAGTGTAGTGGCTAGCGTGCCGGACTGCGACATCGTAGTAAGCGAGTTCGAACTCAAGTCGCGCTATAATGTTCACTTTCGGACAAATATCCTTGAAAAAGGTTTGAAACCTATTATCTTCTCAAGCTATAGGTTGAATAGTTTCACTACTGCTATTCTACAAGGTTGACTTTGGCATTAAATAACCTGTGAAAGTTGATATGCCATTACACAAAGAAAGTAAACTTAACTAAATGTCTAAAAGATAAGTATCACAACCATGATGTTATGATTTATTATAAGCTCAACACAAACTGTTTTATCTCCCACTTGGTGATTTACATCTTTCCTTCACAGATGTACAATCCACGCTTTCAAGCGTCTTTATCTCTTTCGCTTTCTCAGGTACATCAAAACATCTTTTTTTTCTTTCTCTATATTTGATAGTTCTCTTTCCTGTTTGTCCCTTGTCGACGTGAGCATATATACACATGTGCACTTGGATTCTATTTCATATGTTTACACCAACGTTAAAAGTTGGAATGGCCTTTTTTTCTATTTTTACTTATAATTCAATCAAACGCGTATTTTCATGCTATTCTAATACTTATATATGAAATCTTTAATTAATTCGAAGTATCTTAATAATAACATGCCGTTTTTTTTTATTACGACGGAAATTTTAAAACCGATGAATACTACTCATTAAGTATAATAAAAAGAACTTTTTGTACTGGTGGTCTTCGTAGGAAATGGTATCGGAGACCCAGGTTCAAACCCTGGACGAAGCTGTTAGTGTTTCACTCTGTGCTGATGCCTTTGGGAAACGCGTGAATTCATGTTCTCCCTCAGCTATTGGTAAATAGTTGGGTAGGTTGTATTCTTTGCTCTTCATAAAACAACCAATCAGCGAGAAGAAAAAAATCTGGATTCAAACAACTTTATTCCGCTTAAAAATTGACCTTATGACACATTCTTTCCGTGGAGAAGCGGCCGCAAAGGTTTGGGTAAATACATATGTATAATAATATACGTATAATAACTTGGATTCTTTCAGTAAATTTTGTATTAATTCCTGACCACCGACAATTACACTGGTCAACAACAAATTTGTTGTCTGCGTTTTTTTAGCTGATTTAGGACGAATCTGATGCGCTAAATCCAAAAATCACGTTGTTTTTGCTAAATCAGTTCAAGTTTTTTTTAGCTATGGCCACATGTCGTTTTTTACATTTTTGTTCACATGTACGCATGTGTGGAGCATTTTAGAAGAAGTTGGTGGGGGTAAAATGCCATGTCGAATAATTGTTTTGATTGGAAATGATTATTTTAATGACAAGAAGTATTCAGGTCCAATAGTTCTGGGTGATTATGTCGAAAAGGGATCAGTTTGAAGTCATAAAACCTCGAAATCTTCCAAAAATTGGTGCGTCAGAGCATAAAGTTGGTGGATCAAAACTAAAGTTAATGGGGCAGCTGCCCCAGGAAGTGTATAAGAAACTCCCCTCGCGCATGTACGGGTGTTTTCGCTTCATGTGTGTTGCAGAATATTTGCGTTGTCGTGCTGGAGGCGCCAAATACGGAACGCAGTGGGCTGCGGTGGCACCAGTTTATGACTAATTTGTTTCTATTTTTGTTTTGCAGGTGAATGAGATGGCTTCGGCCAGAAGGTCATGCAGAAATAAGCGCGATGTGTTCTACATATGCGAAGAATACACTATTGCTCATAATAGGAAGCCAGTCACAAGTTTCATAACGCGTGCTTACAATGCTTATTTTGGTATTAAACTTGCTGACCAGGGTAAAGCTTGGGTGCTATACATAGTGTGCAAGGCATGCACCGAGACTCTGCGTGGGTGGGCCAAAAGCAAGAAGAGTCTGAATTTTGAAATTCCCATGGTTTGGAGGAAGCCGACAAACCATGTCACTGACTGCTACTTCTGTGCTGTTGATGTGACTGGGATCAACAGAAAGAACCAGGGCAGCCTCAAGTATCCTGATCTTCAATCAGCACGTCGTCCTGTAGCTCATTGTGATGAAATTCCAGTGCTTATCTTCGGAGAACCTCCTGACATTAGTGACGAAGATGCCTCCAGTGTTGAAGGACATGAAGACGAAGAAAAAGTGGATCTTGAAGTTGATGCTTCACATCCATTTTTCCAAAAGGAGTTGAATGATCTAGTTCGCGACCTTAGTTTGTCAACAGACTCTGCCGAATCGTTGGCATCCAGATTGAAGGAAAAAAAACCTCCTCTCCGACAGTGCTTGCATCAGCTTCTTCCGCAATAGGCATCAAGAGTACCTTCATTTTTTCTCTACTGTAAAGGACTTGGTGTACTGTACAGATATTGCGCTGCTTTTGCTCAAGCTTGGAGTGACACAGTACGAACTCAAAGATTGGAGACTGTTCATTGACAGCAGCAAGCGAAATGCCACTGACCCGATTTGAAGAGTGCTGGCCTCTTCCGACTGAATCTCCACCTGAACTCCCTTAAAACCTCAACATAGTAACCCTAACCCTAACCCTTTGGCTAATCAACTCTGCTCTATTGACTTCCTTACTCCTCCCACATCTCTCACCATCCCTCACAGACTACCTGCCTTCATTGAAACTCTTATGCCACTCAAAAACTGATGCTCGATTCATGCAAGATAGTAGAAAAGCAGTCTGAAGCATTCCATACGTTTCTGTAGCATTTTTCCCAGTTTAAAACACAATTTTATTGCATATCGTTCTTCTAAAGTGTCCTCACGTTGAGATTGCATTTTTGAAATTCACCTGCTGTGACAATCAGGCTTTAGTAGGGTGTATTCCAATTGCTGCTGTAGCTGTTTATTTGAACCTGAAATGATAAAAATTGGTCAGTCGTCTCATACGATGTATAACAATAACATACTGAATTTTCAAGTGTCTACGACAATTTTAAATGCCCATACGAAAAGAGTCTGGAAACTTATCGTATGCACCTCGTATGTTGTATAGCATGTCTACGACAGGATGTTGATCTAACTCCTTTAGAAAATGCCCAAACGAAAAAAATCTGGAAACTTATTGAATGCACCACGTATGTGCAAGAGAAAATCGTTTATGATCAGCATAAGTGGTTTATTTGTGTTGACCTGAATATGGTGAACTTTTTGTTGGGACAACAGTCTGGCTTCACCAAGTACCCATGTTTTCTGTGTATGTGGAATAGTAGGGTCTGTGCTCAGCATTACACGAAGAAGGGCTGGCCTTTGTGGGAGGGATTAGTGCCTTGCAAAGAAAGGAACGTCATCAACGACCCTCTGGCCAACAGTGTCAGAATACTCTTCCCACCGCTGTACATGAAGCTCGACTTAATCAAACAGTTCACCAAGGCTCTGGACAAGGATGGTGACTGCTTCACTTACTTTTGCCAGGCTTTTCCAGGATTGACCATGGAGAAATTGAAATCTGGCATCTTTGACGGTCCTCAGATCCGGCAGCTCATCAGAGATCCAGAGTTCGAAAACTCAATGAACGAAGTGGAACTGGAAGCGTGGAAGGCATTTGTTCTGGTAGTGAAGAACTTTCTTGGCAACAGTAAGGCCAGCAACTATGCAGAACTTGTCAACAACATGCTGACTGCTTTCAGAAACCTGGGCTGCAACATGAGCGTCAAGATGCAGTATCTATTTTCACATATTTTTCCTGAGAACCTGGGTTCAATGAGTGACGAGCAGGGGAAGAGATTCCATCAGGACCTGAAAGATATGGAGACCAGGTATAAGGGTCACTGGGACGCAGTCATGATGGCTGACTATTGTTAGAATCTGAAGAGAGATTTCCCTGCCTCTGAGCATTCCAGGAGTTCGAAGAAACGGAAGTTCAAGCCCTGAAGTTTGAACAATGGTGAAACAATATGCAATTCACGTGTACTTACTTTTATCAATGCCCACCATTCAGTTTACAATAATCGATGTTTCTATCAGGTAATCAATATATGTTGTTGGCAAAACAGTTTTTTCTCTTAAAAACATATTTAGGATGATTGAAATCTAGACAACATTCAAAAAGTAAAAAATTGTGCATTTCAATATTAAAATCTTTTTCAATCTTTTTTCATTACACATTAAATTGCGTTATTTTCTTTCTTGATTTTAAATGCGTTTCTAGGGTTAAATTTTCTCCGATAAAATTACTATAATAAAACACAGCTACAGAATAAGAATTATATATTTAAGAGCCATAATTTTTCAGTAAAGTCCACATTTATTTCTGACCGCTAATAATTATTTTCCCTCTGATTTTCAATCTACAATATACAGATGAAGCATATTTTAGTTTAAAAAAAGATCTAAAATTCTGCGTTTAATCAAGTTTTTATTTGTCATTACCGCCAGAAATATTTTGCCTTGTCTGTGCAGAAAATGATTAATGTGAAGCGGGGGCGTTACATAGTTGCAGTAAATTCATTGAATAACTAAAAGAAAAGCTGAAAATTTGCCTAATTATTCAGGCTTCAAACGCAGTCGGTGCAATTGATTTTAGTTTCATTTTCCCCCGACTGTTAGAATCTGTTCGATGGTCTCCTATAATGTAATGGTTTGTGAGCTAGTATAGTAGACTATTACTTGTGAGTAAATGCTCTATACGATTGACTTTGAGCCAAACTAAGCTAAGCGTTGTAAATAACTACCATTAAAGTTTGTTTTGTTAGAGTAAATGAAAGTTGTAATGCACATCTTTCAGAAACTCTATCTGTGATAAGACTGATTCCATTAACAGTTTACTGATAAAACAGACACTTCTTTGCAAAGAAAAAAAAAAAAAAAAAATGGTCATCTTATGACGTATGTCAAAAACATTTTAATTGATTGATAGTAAAATTAGATTATACTAGACGACGCGTGAACACGTTGGGTTCTCCTCGTAACAGCAGTCCATAATGATACGGATACTTCTACTGAGGAGAGATTGAAAGACTATAAATTCATAGTTATCTCTGGTATAGTGAGAATTTAGATAACTAAAACATGACTTTCAGAACGAGCGAAAACCACACAACATTATCATTAATTTGCAAATTTATTTTTGATTCTTTAAGAACATTTTAATTTTATCATTCCAATAGAAATCTTGCAATGATGTGTTTCTTCTGTTAGGTTATATATATATATATATATATATATATATATATATATATATATATATATATATATATATATATATATATATATATATATATATATAAGTTATTCGTTTCATGTTTTTACTGAACAGTTAAGTTCCAAAATTACGTTTGAAACAAACTTCAATTCGGCCATATTTCTTTATTTTCCTCAACCCCAACCTAAAAGTTGTTGAGTCATGGCTGATGGCTGATTTAGAATTTTCGAGTGTTAACTGTTATTGTCCAAAAAAAAAAAAAGATCAAATTACTGAGATTTACTCTTATTCAAACAATAAATATATTACATTAAGCACTTACAACATGGCCGCCATAGATCTTTCGTACTGTAACAAATCACTTCCTGTGACTGAAAAAGAATCACCAAAAATCAAGGAATTATCCGATTTTAAAGAAATTTTATATGCTCACTTATTACTGAATGAATTTAATAATGCATCTTCCAGATTTTTTTCAGGTCACTTAACTTTAACTCCACTCATATATGTGGCGCTGTTTAATCAGTAGGGATATATGATATTATATAATAAAAGTCTGAAAGTGTGCATGAAATAAAAGAAAAAAATAAAGAGCTGGTGGAAGAAAATAATACCCTAAATGTGAATATTAAATATAAAAAAAATCCAAAAATATTCTGAGAACCTTTAATTCTTTGATTTAATAGAACATATGATTTTCTTTTAGATTATTAAGAAAATAATTCTATATCGATATTTGTTCTACTTAAAAGGAGGGGGGGTCTTAAGTTTGCATTAGATTTTGACTTAATTTTCTTCAATGACGGACTAAATATTAATATACAATTAAACAAAGAATATTTTTACTAATCGAAAAATTTAAGTGTCAATCAAGAAACTGAGATCTGTTTTTTTTTATATTTTCATTTTTTTTAAGATAGACAAAAAGTATGTAAGCTCATAGTAACAATCATTTAAGCAATTTCGAGTTTTTTCCCTTTTATTTGGGTTGAAATTTGAGTAAAAATATAAGGAAAAAAAAAAGAAAATTTTGTTTTAAAATAGTAAATTAAAAAAAAAAGATAAAAATTAGTGTTATAGGCGTGATGAATGATTTGTTGATTATTATCTGATAAAAAATTAAATATCAAAAAGGCAATTAGAAATACTATTTCACAATTTTAATTATAAATTAAAAATAATTATTTCTTTGAGTTTTCTTAATTGTACATTCAAAAACATTGTTAACGTGCTTATTTTTCTTTTTCAGGATTTAAATACCAAAAGTAAACAATGGCTGATTCAATTTTTTATATTTAAAAAAGTTGAATTTTTAAACAAAATTTCTTTTTTTAGTTGGCCTTTCATACTGATAATTTTTAATGAGAAACTAAATCGCACTTTCATAAGTAAAAGTTGGCAACCGTAGTCGAGGGCGCCTAGAAGGCTCCCTTTTCAATAGCTACTACAGCGAGATGTAGAGGAGGGCGCTACTCTTTTCCCTGGATTGCTCCACTTTACCCTTGATCCTTACCTTATATTGCTGAGTTTTAAGCAAGGCGGAATCAGGCACCATTTTTTAAGTCTTTGTTATGACGCGACCTGGGATTGAACCCAGGTCTCCTGGATCATAGGCCAATGAGCCGGTTCTGTCATAGTTATATTGTAAAATGATGTAGAAAATCTTTTGTCATCAACTTTGATTAAAATACCTAAGTAAGTGATATAGTTATCAATGTGTAAGTTATATTTTATATAAATCGGTTTCTAGTAATTAATTTCCAACAAAAATAGTTTTTAAGTATTCTAAAAATTTTATAACGCTTTTTAATATATGTTGGGTAAAGTCGTCAACTTTTGATTAATTCAAAATGTATCGAAAATTAATTTGATAGGTGATGTTATTTTGCTGACAATTACGATGTTACAATCTTTTAAATGAAACTAAAATTTAACCTGAAATAATCACTTCAATTTTTTAAAATTTGTTTTAACGGATAAGAGAGAGAAATTTTGTTAGCACACACACACACACACACACACACACACACACACACACACATATATATATATATATATATATATATATATATATATATATATATATATGTTGAAATGATAGATTGTGGTGAATCTGACCATATGATCGAAATATGTGGAAACACTTCAAACCGGTTTAGAGGAGCGATATTTCGTTCTTTTATTTAATTTTTTATGAACAACGAAATATCGCGCCTCTAAACCGGTTTTAAGTGATTGATTTATCTAACTTTCCACATATTTCTATCACACACACACACACACACACACACACAGATATATATATATATATATATATATATATATATATATATATATATATATATATATATATATATATATATGTATTATAAATCACCACAAAATTAACAAAAAAATATCTTGGGTGGGCTATTCTCGTTTAGTAAATCTAATATAACTTGCAAAAGGCTAGAGTAGTGGGAATACCGGTGAGAATCGAATTTACTACATTTGCCAATTTGGTGGGAAAATAGATTTTGGTAACTGGCCATCCATAAATTGATTTTAAAAAAAGAAAGGAAAAAAGAAAACAAGGAAGCGTCGTCGTCGTCGTCATAGTCGTTGATATGTGAAGTGGATGGGTCTGGAGGGTGATACTATTAAGGTAGAGGTAGGGGAAGAACTAGCTGAATGTGCTCACTTCTGGTGAGCAAGGGTAGTCGGGGGTAATCGCTGCTATGCGCGCTTAGACTGTGAAACTTGAAGGCATGCGGCAGCTATTCCTGCTCGTTCATTGCCTAATCAGTCCTTGAAATGGCAGCGGAACGCACACTATCCGGTTTCACCCACCTTTAAGAGCTCGAAGGGAGAGAAACAGACAACAGTCGGCATCAGGGGAATTCTGACGCGATGGGGATGGGAGGTAAGACACAAACAAAAAAAATCATCCGGCAGTAAAAGATGCAAACAGCATTTCGTTTTTATTTATTGTAGTTGTTATTATTTTCTTCCTGATCATCATAATTTTTTTTACGTTTATAATCAGCATCAGCTTCAAAACAACTTCTCACATTCTGTATTCACCACTACCACCACCACCACCACCACCACCACCACCGAATCCTATGATTTGCCCCACCCTGATCCACAATCATCATAACTTAGCCACCGAGCTTGGTCTCAGGGTCAACTAGCAAGGCTAGCAGGCCGTTGGTAGTGAGTAAGATTCTCACTGAGTGACTCATACTTCTGGTTTTGTGCCAAACAAGGCTCAGCTTGATAAATGATAACTATCTCATATAATTAACACTTCCACTTTTACCTAAAAAAAAGTAGCTACCGCACAATCACCATGTTTGTCCCCCCCCCACAACTTAACAATTAACACAAGCTCACATAACCAACGTCAAAACCACCTTCTTTTTACTTAGATCGCCATTTAACATCACTACACACCAAATAGCGAACATTTTCACCTCATGATTAAAGACAATACCATCACAACCATTTTACTTGATGATTAAAACCTCTGACATCACAACCATTTTTTTCTCTTGATTAACGGCACTACCATTGATAGATGTTTTACTAGAATCAATAAAACTGTAGGTTTCACCAAAATAGTTCAGCCCAGTCGTCTGCATCTCTGCAGAGGGGTATGACCCCACCCCATCCACAACGAGTGCCCAAGATATGACACAAAACTATCGGATGGTGAGGTTCCAGTTCTAGAGCTTTGGGAATATGGTGTACCTCTTCATTGCCATTGCCTTCCGGTTTTCTTTGACCCGGAGTGGTAGCATCTGATAAGATCCTATCTCGATGTCAAATAGGACTGCTTGACATTTAAACTGTGTGCAAATAAATGACTGATGTTAAATTGAATTGTTAGAAATGGAACTGTTGGACCATTTAACTGTGTATAAACAAATGACTAATGTTCAATTGTTACTATTACATAGGAATACTTGAAACAATTTAACTGTGTGCAAACAAAGGATAAATAGTAAATAGAATTATTTGTATTCGGTAGCAATACTTGAAACCAGTTAACTGTGTACTAAAAATGAGCCCAGTTAACCGTGTACTAAAAATGTTATCAACAAAATATGTTTACCAATCATATATATTCAATATATATATATAAAGAAGATTTGGTATTAAATGACCTACAAGGGTTGATATGTCATAAAACCCAACCCAACCCAACCCAACCAAAATAATTGCACCCAAAGGCATACTCTCTTCATCCCCGCCTTAGACCTTTTGTCCACGTTTACCTGAATAAATCAGAAGTGAGTTTTCAAAACTGACGTTTCTTCAAAGTTCACAAATACAAGAATTATAAAGATGCGGCTTATAACAGTTGAAGATGAGGAGTCATAAAAGAAGAAAGTCATAAAGTAGCTGATTTTGTAATGCTGTCTTTAAGATAGCATCGAACTTGAAATATTTTGCAAAGAATGACAATGGCTTTGAAAGAACGCATAGGATCATAGGGCCTGCTTGGTAGAAAAGACAATTACATTTGTGTGCGGTGATGGCGACCAGGTAAAAGGAAGAATTCTTTCATTAGGCAGATTGGTGCAACATAGTTACCATTCTCATGTAGTTTATGCTAAAACGAACAGAGCTGTCTAAATTTCTAAAACTTGCTGAATGCTGATAGTAAAATAAAATCATTGTGTAACTAGTCTTTGGATTATTTTTTACATTAAAACTTATATGTAATAACGCTTATTCATGCCTAATCTGAATCTGATCTAGTATGATTTTATGGCATATCAAACATTGTTGGTTATTTAATCCCAAATCCGGTTTCCACATATATTGTAAACATAAGTCAAAAAAGTTAAATAGTTCCACGTATTGCTATGTATCATTCACAAGTCAATTAAACATCAGTCATTTGTTTACATTAAATGACCAAACAGTTCTATTTCAAGCAATTCAATTTAGCAGCAGTCATTTGTATGCACACAGTTTAAGTGTCAAACAGTTCTATTCGATCCATAGATGGAACCCTATCAGATGCTACCACTCCGGGCCTGAGTGGACCTGGGAGCGATGGTAATGAAAAGGTACTCCGTATTCCCCAAAGCTCTTGCATTACTGAAGCCTCACCATAAGATTGTTGAATGTCATATCCAAGACACTCGTTGGGAGTCTTATCTCTCTGCAGAGATACAGTCGGTGTATTCCACGGCCCTAGCCGACAGGGCTGTCGTATGAGTCTGGTCTTACTAATCATTCGAGACAAACAGTGAACTCGTTATGTTTCCATTAAACCAGTGGTCCATAATTATTATGATGCTTCTGTTCAGGAAGATGTGAACCAACCTAATTCCTTACTAATTTCTGTTATACAAAGAATTTCCATGATTAAAAAATAAATGACGGTCAGCGTGAATACAGACCTAGAAAAATGATCATTCTGTCGGAACAAACAGAAAATTGCTTCATTCTATTAATTAGAAAATATTAAGTGTATTTCACAAATTGCGCCGATGTGTGTGTGTGTGTGTGTGTGTGTGTGTGTGTGTGTGTGTGTGTGTGTGTGTGTGTTTTGCTGCGTTAAGAAGGTTATATAGAATCATAATGAACATTTTAGTAATATATGATGATTGTACTTTTAATACATAAAACTTTTAGTCATGAAACTAGCATAAAATGATAAGATATTAGTTTCATAGCGAAACTTTTTCTGTTGATTTTTCCGTGGTAGTTTCTGCCAAATTAACAAGTGGATCCTGCACTGATTTGGAAGTCTGACTTGGGATATATCCACTATGCCAGTATATATATATATATATATATATATATATATATATATATATATATATATATAATCAATATGAATCCAAGTATTCTCACACTAGCAATAGGTAAATGGTATGGCGAACTAGACTCTTTAGCCTTTGTGAAGCAACCATTCTAGGAGAAGGGAAAATGAATTCAATCACGTTAAACTATGCTTAGAAATAGACTTAGCGTGGCATTCTGCTCGTTTCAGAGGAGTTGGTTGGTTGGTTGGTTGGTTGGTTGGTTGGTTGGTTGGTTATGCTTTAAGGCATATCAACCCTTGTAGGTTATTTCGTTTTGAATGTGACCGTCTGGGTAGAAGGTTGAGCAAGGTGGCAACTAGAGTATCAGGTTTCAACAGAAATTTGACCAGATAGAGGTTGATTAATCTCAGTGAGAAAGAGGGAAATACGAGAAGGGAGAATTTTGGGGGGTGGGGAGGGAAAGAAAGAGGACCCGTTGTAAGTGTTTGGTTTTTCCACTTTTCCACTTATTTTTATCATCTTGTCAGATTTACCAAAATCTACCATTTCTCTCTCTCTCTCTCTCTCTCTCTCTCTATATATATATATATATATATATATATATATATATATATTTATCTTTATCTTTTTTTTTCTTTCTTTATTCATTATAATGATGGGGTATTTTTCCATTTCAAATTTTATTCGTATGTCTTGGCTGAAGATTCTGATAATTTGTATCAGGGATTCTATTTATTTATTTTTTTTCATTCTTGGCAAAATCTTAATATCATTCATGTACAGGAGATAGTTCACCCATTTTTTGCGATTTAGTAAATCGGTAGCTTCTTTTGTCTTTTCTTAAAAACAAGTTTCTATTGTACATTCAGTTCCAATTGAAAGAGCCAATCTGCAATGAAAATTTATCGTTTTATCATCCTGGTTTACTCTAGTGATTAATACGCTACTCTCTCACCAACTAACTTGTCTAGATCACTACATGACTTGCGTTTATATAATGCAATGAAATTTTTTATCATAGACTTATATACTGCTAGATTAAACATTATACCGGGTGTCTCAAAATAGATGCAACCCATTAATATGATAATGATTTACTACTGAGACAAGCACAATGGTGGTCACTTGGAACACATCCCGTAAAAAATGCATCCTTTGAGCTAGAGACATCAATTCAATGTTTTTTTTTAAATTTTTATTATATCAGCTTCCAGGACATGCAATCATTTTTGAGTTTATTGTCTGAGTAATAAATCACAATCATATTAATAGGTTGCATCTATTTTGAATGATTTCATCTCCAAATAAGTCATGACGCGAAATATTTTTCCTCTCTTGTCCAAGGCATTGTAATCGAGAATTAATAGTTGTTATAGCGTACTATTAGCCGCCACACTGGGTTCACTCCTAGGTCGAGTCATGCCAAAGACTCAAAAAATGGTACTTGACGCTACCTTGCTTAACACTCAACAATATAAGGTAAGGATCAAGTAAAGTGGAGCAATCCTACACCTTGGTAGGGTAGCTATGGTAGTTACTTTACTTATTACATAGGTCCCATCTATCTATCAACCAATCTATCTATCTGTTAGATAGATAGATAGATAGATAGATAGATAGATAGATAGATAGATATGAACAGATTGAGGCAGATAGACAAATATGAAAATAAAGATGTGTAGATACTAAGTAGGATACAAAATAAAAAAAAATCTTCAAAAAGTTTCTGTTAATACCATTGTCTTCTGATTGCATTCGAACCAAAAATTGACTCATCGAGTGATGTAATGGCTAACCGATCATAAGCTGTGGATATTCTCACTGGGTGTTCCATACTTCTGGCCTTGTGCTAGAACTAAGATGGTTAAAAACAACACTAATCTTGAATCTGGTGTTTGTCCGAATGAAAATATTCTAAGGGCAATAACTCTAAAATTCTAACTTTTTTCTTCGGGTGGCCATTAATATTTTTTATACAAAACTAGTATGGTAATTCTTAACGTGTTGTATATCATTTTTTATTGTCTTGTAAACGAACATATACAATTTTCTTTTTTTGACTTTTCTTTTTCTGCGTCACAAAGTACGAAAGAATATATGGAAGATTATTCTTTAAATACAGTTGAGTTATTAAAGAGTCGCCTCCCTTGACAACTTAACACAAATACGCATTTGGGTGCGAAATATAAGGTTTAGTTAGTTTTGTCACCATCATCAAGGCTTGCTGACAGCACAGATTCCTTTGAAACTCTCTCTCTCTCTCTCTCTCTCTCTCTCTCTCTCTCTCTCTCTCTCTCTCTCTCTCCGCTCCTAACTGCCATTGCACTTAATAAGTCCTCTAGTTGGCATTCAAAGATGAATAATATAAGTCTTTGCTCGTCGGCTAGCATTCGTGCATCGATGTGTGAGAATCCATGAGAGAACGTCGCTTATGAATCTATCCTTAGTTCTCCAGTTGTACCCAGCATATATTGTTGGTCTTACTTGGATGGCTTGTGTGATAGGAGGTAAGTGGTCATACAAGTAGTATTTTGTACGGTACTGCTTTCAGGATCTGTTTAAAATAGCACACAACATCTTTGGGTAGTCCCTATCAAGCTTTTTTCCCAAACATTTCATTAGAGTCCAAGTGGTGCAACCATACAGTAGTACTGAAACGAAGACCAACGCCTATTGCTGCTTACTCTAAGCTATGCAGCACGAGTTTAGTAATCTATTACTGATGAGTTCGATTCTGACTTAACCGTAGCCTTGTGGCAGACTAGGTTAATCTTACTACATATCAACTTAATCCTTACATGATTAGTATGCATAACTGTAGAGCCATCCATTTTTCAGTCCTTGGTTTCGTTTCATTTCATTTCGTTTCGTTTGGTTTTTTTTAATGAAGTTATCAACGTGTTGTGTAACCTAATGTTGCTCGGTCCAAAATGCCAGGTTTTAATTTAACCCGAAGGGGGAAGAGGCTTCAGAAAGTGGATAGGAACCACGAGAGACCAAACAAATATTGAGGATCAATGGAAAGATTTACTTATATAAAAGCTGCACACATGAGAAAATTTGTGAGAGTTTTTAGTTTGGACTTAGGTTGTTAGAATCCAGTGATTTCTGTCACCTTCTTCCCCACAGGAGGTGGAGGGAAGGTGACTGTTTCTAATTCAGAATTAATTTGTCATGTAAAATTTTTTAACTTTGTAGACAAAATAAAATTGTTGACTTTTGAACATTTCTTTGTCCATATCAAGCCAGGAACAACAACAATATAACTGAATTAAATAGCTACAACTTGATACGAAAGAAACGTTCTAGATATCTTATGTTCCTATTCTTCCTACATAACTTCATACGACACTGATACCATGGCAAACCACAACTTCAGGGTCTGAGTCAGGAACAAATAATAGTGTAACAGTGTGACACTGTAGGTCTGAGGTGGTTCATTAAAAGGAATTAATTGAGAGGAAAATAATAAAGCGAAAAGATTTAAAATGCACTTTCTTTTGAAATATCAGTATTTTCTTGTTGCAGAATCAGTGATAAATGAGTGCTTGAAAATTTGAGACGTGTCAGAATTTTATCATACATTGTTTCTGGAATTGTTTTTGGTTTAAAGGTAAAATATGAGAAAGTGTCAAAATTTTATAATAAAATATTTTGAGGATTGCTTTGGCGAAAGTTAAACTGGGACAATGTCATTTCAGCAGAGAGGTCAAAAGGGTAGATAATTCAATTTGAAAAACCAGGAGCCGAGAGAAATTTTATAAAAATTTCCTGCGTAATATTTTTCTTATGCGTTTTTTGCAAACCTGGAAAAAGGCTATAATTTTTCTAAATGTGGGTGTTTTTCATGATTGGAATATGACGTCATTAAAAGTGACCACTCCTAAAGAGGGTTGGGATTAGGTGAAATATAGAATAAACTGGAATTTTTGCAGCGGAGAGGAACAAATCTCTGATATTTAATTTGAGAAGAATTATTTCATCATTGATGAGAACCATTAAGTTTCATGCTGACACATACCCACCCCTTGCTGAGAGCTAGATTGCATATGAGCAAAGTATTTTCGCTGATCGAAGTTCATTTTCCATCAGCTGCTGGATTCCTTGTCACTTGAAAAGACGTCCTGAATTGAGACCTTGTGTCCGCCTCTGAATATCTCATTGTCATGTAACTAAGACGAGAACACGAATGGTTAGAACTATTGTACAAACCAAATGATAAAAAAAAACAAGTTAATATATTTATTACTCGTGTGGACTTTGTTTCTTTTGGTTGAATAATTATTCTTGATATGACCACTAGCCGTCGTTATCATATTTACCCAACCCCTCCGCTCGGGCAGGATATGACACAAGGTCAATTTTTTAAGCGGAGTTTTAACAGGTTTGAATTCAGGGTTTTCCTTCTCCTAGACTAGTTGCCTCACCAAGGCTGAAGAACCTAGTCTGCCCTACTATTTACCCATAGCTGGAGGGAGAAAAATTGGATTCATACCTTTCCTAAGGGTATTAGTGCTATGTGAAATGCAATCTGTCCAGGATTTGAACTCGTGTTGCCGTGTCCAATTCCTGCGACGATAACCATTACACCACGGCACTTCCGTCGTTATGCCCAGCGCATCAGGGAACGCAATCAGTGACATTCTTTTCACTTGTGAAACACAACGTGGGCAGAGGAAAGAGTGATATTTAGGGACACGAATGCCGTCAACCTCAGCAGAACCGTGCCTAACAACATAACATCAGAGAAGCAGCCAAGGCATGTCAAGGGAGCGAGGGAACAGTTGGATAGTGACTGCCACGGCTCTAAATGTAAAGGGTCAGTGGTTGAGTAAGGGTTACAACAATAAGTGTTTGCCCAACTATGTAACACAATGGTTAACTAGTCTAACAAGCACTTAACGAAAGTAGTAACTTAAATTCTTAAAAGTGTTCCATTTATTGTATCTTTGAGTCAGACTAAGCTTAGTTCGGTAACAGATACTTACAGATTGGTTTGATTTAGTTTGGCTTATCAACCACTGTAGGCAATTTAATGCCAAATCTGGTTTATAGATATATATTAAATATCTATGATTTGTAAACGTATAAATAAAGTTAAATAGTTCCAAGTATTGCTATGTATCCCGAATTCAATTAAACATCAGTCATTTGTTTACACACAGTTAAATGTTTTATATTTAAACTAAGTGCAAACAAATGACTCATTCCAAATTGAATTGTTTGAAATAGAACTGTTTGATCATTTAAGGTTTATAATAGGTTCTTCTTGTTATTTTTTCAACCTTATTTACCAACCCCTCCGCTCGGGCAGGATATGACACAAGGTCAATTTTTTAAAGCGGAGTTTAACAGGTTTTAATTCAGAGTTTTCCTTCTCCGAGACTAGTTGCCTCACCAAGGCTGAAGGACCTAGTCTGCCCTACTATTTACCCATAGCTGGAGGGAGAATAATTGGATTCATACCTTTCCCAAGGGTATTAGTGCTATGTGAAATGCAATCAGTCTTGTCCAGGATTTGAACTCGTGTCGCCATGAACTCGACGATAACCATTACAATATTGTAATGATGTTGCTAAGTTATTCTGCTTCAATGTCCTCAATTCGGTTATTTACTAAGATTTGTTTAGTTGTTGCACCTACCTGGGTGTATGAGATACCCGGTGAGAATCGAACTTACTACTAATGGTATACCAGTCTAGCTTGCTAACCATTACTGTACTCAAGGTACCTATGTCCTCTTTTTGTGGACATTCCCCATTTCTCCTTGTCGCATGACTATATATCTAACCCATCTCTTCATATGCAAATTAAATACAACCACTGTCCAATACAATTATTGTAACAAGTTAAAATACTGGTCTTATTTAGTGTAAGATTAATATGTTTATTTATTTATTTATTTTTTTTTTCTTTATGGGTGGTGGGGGCGAATAAATGACTGACTCGGACTTGAACTTTATTTGGGATTTATAAAAAAATTTTCTTCGCTCATAACTTATTCAAAATGTGCTCGTTATCGAAAAAAATCATATATATATATATATATATATATATATATATATATATATATATATATATATAGCAATATGGATTCTGTTCTCATCAATATAGGATTGGATTTAACATAAAATCCTGACCTGCCTTACAACTTTTAAAGGTGAATCCATTTTAACTCGCTCTACTAGAGAATAAATAGCATGGGAGGCAAATCTCACGTTACTAATGTAAGGGACATCACTCTAGTAGTAAACATTTTTGGTATTTTATCAAGAAAATTAAATACGATTTTATCATAATAAAATAAAATAAAATATTATTATTATTATTATTATTATTATAATTATTATTATTATTATTATTATTAGTAGTAGTAGTAGTAGTAGTACTACTACTACTACTATTATTATTATCATTATTATCATCATTATTATTATTATCATTATTCACTCATTTGAGTTTTTCACATCAGCGTTAGCTCATGGTCTTTCACTGGAGTTTGAGTGACAGCAAGTCTCCACAAGTCTCCAGGACTCTTCTCAGTATTCCGGCCGTTCTCAATTATGTAGTAGTTTGAATGGTCTCCACTCGTCCGCCAACTTCCAAGTCCTCCAGTCCCTTTAGTAATCCTTTTGTTACTGTTCCAAACGCACCAATTACAATTGGTATAATTGTCACCTGCATGTTCCACAGTTTTTTCAATTCCCTAGCAAGGTCGATGTACTTATCCTTCTTTTCACAATTCTTTCAGTTTTATTCTGTAGTCAGTCGGATTAGTAAAGTCGACAATTATGCAAGTTATTATTATTATTATTATTATTATTATTATTATTATTATTATTATTATTATTATTCCTTTAGAGTTTTTCACATTAACTGATGGTCTTTCACTGGTGTTTGAGCGACAGCAAGTCTCCTCAAGTCTCCAGGACTCTTCCAAGTATTCTGGCTGATCTCAATAATGCAGTAGTTTAGATGGTCTCCGCTCGTGCTCTTATTTCAAAGTCCTCCAGTCTCTTTATTCATTTTTCGGTGATTGTACCAAGAGCACTAATTACAATTGGTATAAACGTCAGTTTCATGTTGAACAATTTTTTTTCAATTCCCAAGCAAGGTCGAGGTAATTATACTTCTTTTCACTTTCTTTCAATTTTACTCTTTGGTCAGTCGGGACAGCAAAGTCCACAGTTTTGCAAGTTCTCTTTTTTTTTTTTTTTTTTTTATTGTTGTTGATTATTATAAGGTCTGGTTGTCTAGCTGAGATTGAATGATCCGTTTGTATGTGAAAATCCCAGAGGAGTTTGTCTGTGTTATTCTCCAGGACAGATGTTGGGTTGTGCATATACCATTTGTTCGTATGGTCAAATTTAAATTTCTTGCACAATTCCCAGTTGATCACTTTGCCCACCCAGTCGTGTCTAATCTTGTACTCTTTCTGTGCTAATTTGCTGCATTCACTTATTATGTGATTGATGGTTTGGTCTCCATCACCACATAATCTACATTTGCTGTTTTGTTGCGTCTTATCTATCCTTGCTTTGATATGATTGGTTCTTATAGCATTGGTTTGTGCTGCTATTAGGAGAGATTCAATTTCTCTTTTAAACTTTCCCTTTCTTTATAATAATAATAATAATTATTATTATTATTTCTTTCCTTCCTTCCATCTCATTGACGCAGACGATAAGTGTCCGAAGTGTTATCCTTTCTATGATCAATTATTTACCTGAGGTAACGACATGCATTCATGTCTTATTCAGTATTATTATTAGTATAATCATTTTGTTCTTTATGAGCTTCCACTCTATAGAGTGGATGACACACACACACACACACACACACACACACACACACAAAGAAACTTATATATATATACTAAAGACCTGCCGGAGGCGATAAACGATAGGGAAAAGTGGCGAGAGATGGTCAAGGATATCCGTGCTGGCGGCACGACATGATGATGATGACTTTGATAAACAGGATCTGAGCAGAATATCCGTAAAGACCAAAATCAGTGGTCTACAAAACTAGCTTTTTATTCTGTGTCTCTTCACACACACACACACACACACACACACATATATATATATATATATATATATACAACCCCTTCGCATGAGCAGGAAGGAAGCGACACAAGCTCAATTTTCAAGTAGAGTTTAACAGGTTTGAATTTAGAGTAGACTGGTTGACTGGTTGCCAAGCAACCTTAAATGACTCAAACTATCCAACAATTTACCCATAGATATAGGGAGGAGTAGTTGAATTAATACATTTTGCAAAGCTATTAAACTCGAGTCATCGTGTCCATTTCCCACGACCCCTATCTCTACAGACTGCTTTGACCCAGCTCCACACTAAGCAAGTTTTCTGGGTATGACACCAAACAATCTGATGGTGAGAATGTGGTGTACCTCTTCATTGCCATTACTTCCAGGTCCACTCTGACCCGGAATAGTTGTACTTGTTAAGAGTTCCAATGATGGTCAAATGGGAATATTTAATCAAATGCTATACTTGAAACCGTTTAACTGTGTGCAAAGAAATGACGGATGTTACATTGAATTATAAGTACTAGATAGCAATACTGGAAACCATTTTACTGTGTGCAAACGAAAGAGCTCTAGTTCGTTTGAAAATAATCTTACCAACAAATGATTCTCTTATAAATCATATATATATATATATACACTACCTGTCAAAGGTATTTGGTTACCTTCTTATTTATCACCCTAAAAGTGTTATTTTTAATGAAACAAGTTATGCACCACAATATTTTTTATTTATAATAGTAAATACAAGTCTTCCTTAGCCACATTGAATACAAATAAAATTTAAAAAATACAAAAATTTCTTAAACTTTTGATTAATCAAAATTACCCACTTCGGCTGCTATCACTGCTTCACAGATTCTGAGCATTCTTTCCATTAAAGACTGGAGGTAGACTGAAGATAGTTCTGCCCAGATTTCCTATCATCCATCGCACCCGACCAACACTGGTGCGACCATGTATAGAGGTCTATAGAGGAACGTCGCTTATGAGTTCGCCCTCGCTTCTCTAGCAGTGCCCGGCTTGGATGGTTTGTAAGATGGGAGATAATTGGCTGTATTGCTGCTGTTTTGTGGAGTTTGCCTCCAGGATTTATTTTAAATAACACATAGCATTCTTGAGTAGTTCCCATCAAGCATTTTCGCTATACATTTTATTAGCATCCATGTGGTGCATCAATACAGTAGTACTAACACAACCACAGCTTTGAAGAAATCACGATTTATCTTATTGGATAGATCAGATTTCCATATGATCGATAAACTATGGATAGCTGTCCACCCCTTTGCTAGGTGTATGTTGACATCACTTCAAATAGATGAGATATTGCTGCCGAGGTAAGTGAACTGGTCTACTAATTCTAGAGACCTGCCACTTAAAGTGGAGATGGTTCCTTCTCGTTTAAAATACATGAACTATTTCATTGGCTTGGCAGTAGGGATTCGGCTTGGGTTGGTGTATTTGCCAGAAGCGCTCGGTAATCTGCGTAGTCAGTGTCTGTCATAAATTCTTTAGGATATCATCTGCTTTTGGTCTTTTTTAGAGCAAAATAATTTTCTTTTATTTGATCTATCATATTTACCAACCCCTCCTCTCGGGCAGGATATGATACAAGGTCAATTTTTAAGCGGAGTTTAACAGGTTTGAATTCAGAGTTTTCCCTTCTCCTAGACTAGTTGCCTCACCAAGGCTGAAGAACCTAATCTGTCCTACTATTTTTCGAAGAATATTTATTTACCCAACCCCACCGCTCGGGCAGGATATGACACAAGGTCAACTTTTTTTAAGCGGAGTTTAACAGGTTTGAATTCAGAGTTTTTCCCTTCTCCTAGACTAGTTGCCTCACCAAGGCTGAAGAACCTAGTTTGCCCTTCTTTTATTTGACCTATGGACGTTCAAAGTACATAGTGTAAGCCGACTAAAAACTAATATGACACTAATGTATCTCGTTGCAAGTCGGCAACGACAATATCGAAAAAATTGGTGTCGTCATCTGGTGAACAAACCATTACCTTTCGTGTTTTTGTCAAGCATCATTATAACTAAAACAGATTGGCTCACTGCTTTGTAGGTAGAATATTCACCAATGGCCAGGGAGAGAGGGGTTCAATCTCAGGGCGGGTCATACCAAAGACTCAAAAATGGTACTTGATACATCCCTGCTTAACACTATAAGGTACTACCAAGGGTAAAGCGGAGCAATACAGGGAAAAGAGTAGCGCCCCTCCCCTACACCTCGGTGTAGTAGCTATTAAAATGGGAGCCTTCGGGTCACCCTAGACCACAGTCGCCAACTTTACTTTCTTATAAGCTTTTAGTATTTACTCCATCTTCCTTTCGTGTAGAATTCAAATGTTTTGGGGGAAATCTACGAATTATAGTGTTGCTACGAGATTTTTTGTGAGAACTCTTTCGATGATTTGACGGATTGTCAGAATCTGTAAGATTCTTGATCAATTTCTCCGAAAACAGTTTTGATTTTTTCTAAGAATTTTCTCGATTTCACGTTTCATACTGTTAAGAAGCAGAACATTATAACCTTAGCAGCTATAGCAGTAAATAGTTCTCAGTGACCTTTTTGGGGAAAAGGAGAATGCAACCTTTTGTTCATTTCTCTATTGAGTTTTGTATATTGACAGCATTGTATAATTTAAGAAATATGTCATCAAATTTCATTGTCTTTCATACTTCATCGAGACCTGCAGCTTTTCTGCTTTTTTTTTAAATACTACATCAAGTTCTTCTTCCCCAAAACTTTCCTAGTTTGATGTATAGTTGGCTATTAATAATTTTTATATAGTTTTATTCGGAACTTCAAGAGTTTTCAGAGAAGGTTCTTGAAATGTTCTTTCCACTTTTGTTGTCTTTCTTCTTGGCTGGCAGTCTTTAGTTTTGGTTTCGGGATGCTCTTTCAATTGGTTCACTTTATTTACTGTCAGCTATACTATTCGTGATTGTCTATCTTTAACCGAGTTTCTGACTTAATTGATTTGGCTTTGAATGTGTTCTAGTCGTTCTTTTTGGCATGTGTTAGTTAGTTCTTCCTGGACTTTCTTAGTTTATAGGCATTGGAATTCGTTGGGTGTCTTTTATTAAGTAAGTATGTTTTTTTTCCTAATTGTTATTGCTTCTCATAGGACTCTACGTTTGGCTCTTGAGTTGATTGGAATACGCTCGATTATTGCTTCGATGCAAGGGGTAACAAAGTTTCCATGCTTATCATTTAGAGTGTGTGTGCCAGAAGAGTATGTTAGGTGTTTACGAACAAAGAAAAATATGTTAACAAAACTGAAAAGAGATGGATTTGTGCTATACAAGAGAACTATCAAGTTTATTTAACCACAGGCAGAGACAGGCCTCTATTGACCAGAAAAAGAAGCTGTTTTAACTTTGTGTGCAACTGTCAAATGCGCGTCTATCATATATCATAGTATATTCAAGTTTCTCTTTGTTGTCCCTCACGTGTATCCGTTCTTCCGGTCCCTACAATCTCACAATGCACACACACACACACACACACACACACACACACACACACATATATATATATATATACATCACACTATTACGTTCAATTTCGGACTAATACCCTTGGGAAAAGTATGAATCCCCAGATCCCCTAATTATGGGTTAAGCAGTACTAAATCTGTTCTTCTACAAGAATGGCTTTGATATCAAATAATCCACAAGGTTTATATATATATATATATATATATATATATATATATATATATATATAAACCTTTGTGGATTATACTCCCTGTATATATATATATATATATATATATATATATATATATATATATATATATATATATAATTCTGTTTGTGCGTTTAATTTTTAGGGTTCTGTGTCCAAATTTAACCAGAAAACGAATTTTTAAAAAGGTTAGGTTGGGTTATTCTGCCCGTGAAGGAATAGACCAAAGTTTTAATCTCCTACTATATCAAGATAGATAAATATATACATAGATGAAATGTGTGGGGGTTTCCGTTGCGTTGTGGTTTAAGTGCTGGACTGAAGTATCGAAATAAGCGCAATTACATTCATTTTCGGACTAATACCTTTAGCAAAGGGATGAACCCCTTCATTTCCCAAGTTATGGGTTAAATATTATCACTACTCTTCTTCTACTAGGATGGCTTTGGCATGCCATCAATCCAGGAAACTAGTTCATGAATTGATTCAATTGTATGTGATTACTTTATAGAATGTATTCATAATACTTGATGAGATGAAAGTCTATTTTCTCATCTTAACCCAAACTTGAATAAATGAAAGACTGTTGGCTAAATACACAATATTTGATAAATTGGACATGACAAATCTATATGTTTGAGTTTTTTGTTTCTGATGATTTTAGTAAATTTTTATCATTAAGGGTTTTCGACTATTGTCGCCTGTTCTGATTCCATTAACCATAACCGGGTTCAAGTGTTAAGAATTTGTTTATTGTTACTCGCCTGCAGTCAGGATTCATGGACACATAACGTAACGGTTATAGGCGTTGGTTCTCTATGCTTCTAAAGAGCAAATTATCTAGAGGTTGCAGGGTTCACATCTGACAGCAGACGAGTTACGATACAAGAATTCTTAACGCCTGTACCCGGTTAGGGATAACGGAATCAGAATAGGTGACCCTCGTGGATTCAATAAAGGACGTAGTTCGAAGTTCCGTGTAGGTTGCCGAGTACGACAAACACCTGAAGAAGGCCGGAGGATATATCGGCCGGAACGTTAAAGAAATAACAATAAAGATGAAGACAATAGTCCGAAAACCCTTAATGATAAAAATCATCATGGTTCGTCTCAGAAATTCAGATAACTGATTTTAGATAACTTTCTTTTAGAAGTGTGATTTCAAAATGTCTCCTAAAATACGTGCAAGTTTGGGAAGAAAATCTTATAAAGCTCAAGTAGAAGATATCTTTGTTAAACAGAATGGCGATTTTATTTTTATCCTCGGCAATAATGCTGCTGTCTAATATTTGTATGTAATTATCAGATAAAATATATTAATATAGAAATTTGATTTTCTTATTGTCAGTTCAATAATCATGAATTGGTCGTTATATACAAAATTGTAGATATTATAACCATTATTAATATATATATTTTAACAAAGGTTAAAAAATTTTAATTCATAATATAAATTCTAATCTAAATTCAAAAATAAATAAATTTAAATTTTTAGAAAATCTAATATTATATATTCCTTAAATACCTAACTTAAGATGAAATGTATTCCCCGATGTCAACGGTTAAAAAACTCCATATTCTGAATTTCCATCTGATGAACCAGTCATTTCAAGTAGCTGTTGAAATAAATTTATAATGGATTAAATATGTCGAGTTTTACTTGATATTAATGATATTTTTGCTCTGCATATGAGTTTTTTTTTCATATGTATTAATTAGCCGTGCATTAAGCACTCTATTTTAATTGTTCCTTTTAAGTTTATTCGTCGACTTTAATGATATATATATATATATATATTATATATATATATATATATATATATATATATATAATGTTATTTTCTATATTTATAAATAAAGAGTGCTCAATTTCGTTGATAGAGTGTATATATTTAAGTTAGGATAGCGTTGACGCAGTCAATGGTGCTTGACAACTGTCAGCGTTCATCAGCCCAAGTGTTTTTTAGTTTGTGGTTGATCTCTTTTCATAGGTTATGTATTGTAGTGGAGAGGCTGGACTAGTTCGTATGTCATTCCGAGTTTGGCTTGCTTATCTATGCAGCTATATCGTATTACCTTTGTATTTTGTTAATTCACACAACTATGTTTGATTGATGGTTTTCCGGTTTTTATCATAATATTTTGGGTCTTATTTCTATAATTACTTTTCAACCTCTGTTAATATTCGCCTAATTTCCTAGTTTTATCATTCCATCATTTATTTTGTTCACTTAATCTGTTTATTACTTCTTTTTCAGGTTTTATTTGTATATTTTGATACGAATCTATCTGTTCGTTTTTCATTTATTTTTTCATTTTCTTCACTTTTTCTTTTCTTATTTTTGTCATTTAAAAAAAAAAATTATAGTTTTATTCATTATTATTTACACCTCGAGAGTTTTTCACGTCAGCGTTAGCTGATGGTCTTTCACTGAAGTTTGAGTGACAGCAACTCTCCTCAAGTCTCCAGGACTCTTCCCAGTATTCTGGCCAATCTCAATAATGCAGTAGTTTGGATGATCTCCACTCATGCTCTTTATTAATCGTTCGGTAACTGTACCAAGAGCATCAATTACAATGGGTATAAACGTCAGTTTCATGTTCCACAGTTTTTTTTTTCAATTCCCTAGTAAGTTCGAGATACTTAGCCTTCTTTTCGCTTTCTTTCAATTTTTCTCTGTGGTCCGCTGGGACAGCAAAGTCCACAATTCTGAAAATTCTCTTTTGTTGTTGTTGTTGTTGATTATTATAAGGTATGGTCGTCTGGCTGAGATTATCATTATTTTTTGTTCCTTGAGAGTTTTTCACATCAGCATTAATTGATGTTTTTTTACTGAAGTTAGAGTGACAGCAAGTCTCCTCAAGTCTCCAGGATTCTTCTCAGTATTCTGAGGAAATTCATTTTAAATAGCTACAACATATTCCATCTTTAGTTAACATTTTCCACACATATCATAATTTTACTCTTTTTCTTTTTCTTTTCTTCCTCCTTTTGATTCGAAATCTTTCTCGATAAACAAACGGAAATTAGATTCTATACAATGTTCCTAATAAGTCAAATTACGTAATTTAAAAACAAACGCTGATTTACTAGTTAAACGGCCCACTCCTTCTTGATATACAGATTTTCCCTAGTTTTTATATTCATTTTTGTATTTTAAACATCCATCGTTAATTTAACATCACTAATAAAATCCCTCTCAGTCCTGATGATGGTTCATTAGAACCGAAACGCTATAGTGTCGATTTTGTTTCTCAGTAAATCTCTCCTTTTACTTTTACATGTTATCAATCTCTCTCTCTCTCTCTCTCTATATATATATATATATATATATATACAGTGACACGCACAAGTATTGGATACATGTTATTTTCTGTTATACTCTAGTTTATGTTCGCCATTTTGTAAGTAATATCTCGTAAAGTTGTTTTAGTTGTATATGGAAGGAAAATTAAAAACTCATGATTGAATCCATTTTTGTTATCAAAGTTCAAAATTACCCTCTGCAAAAGTATTGGATACATCAATTTAATATTATGTTACGTAGCCTCTATTTTGTTTCCCCGCTTCCAGTCGCTTTCTATAGATGGCCACAAGTTTTCCACACTGATCCAGCGTTACTTTACCCCACTCTTCTTTGCATAGTTCCTCTAATTGCTTGATATTTTGTGGATTCCACCTATGAACTTAACCTTCAAAGTATTCCACAAATTCTCAGTTGGATTTAAGTCGGGAGACTGACTTGGCCAATTGAGAGTACTAATTTCATTATTTTCAAACCATTCCTTTGTAAGTTTTGTGGTATGTTTGGGATCATTGTCGTATTGAATTCCGACCATGTCCTAAAGAAGTTGCAGATTTCTGAAGGTTCTTCTCAAGAATCTCCCTGTACATTCTACCATTCATTCTACCATGGATAACTTGTAACTCACCAATGCACTTGGATGAAAATCATCCCCATATCATAATGGAACCACCCCCAAACTTTACTGTGAGGATGGTATTGTGCTTCTTGAAGGCAGTGCCATTTTTTCGCCAAACACTTGTCGCTGTGTTCCTTCCGAATGGTTCAACTTTCGTTTCATCTGGCCAGATTACCTTTTCCCTAAACTGCATACCTTTCTTTTCATAAGTTTCGACAAACTTTAATCGGTCGACATGTTTGGTTTTTAGTAAAGGCCCTTTTCTTGGTGATCTTGAATGAAAGCCTGTACGATATAGAATTCTGCTAATGGTATCCTTACATTAATTCCAGCACCCTCAAGATCAGTTTTAATTTCAGAACGAGTAATGAAGGGGTTTATTTGCACATTTCTGCCGATCCACATTGAAGTACGCTCATTTATTTTTTCTCGGTCTTCCATTTCTTAGAAGGTTTGCTGTACCGTCGCCATACTTCTTATACTCTCTGATGATATTTCCTACTGTACTTAGTTCTAGATTCATTTCTTTGCTAATTTTTCGGTAACCTTGTCCTCCTTTGTGACGTTCAATGATTCTATCTCGCATATCTCTGGATAATTCTTTAGTTTTTGCCATTTTTAATCCTTGAATTGCAAAATGCACATCAAAGAGTCAGATGATTAATAGCACTGTCTTGTAAAAAATTGTGTGCTCCTATGATTGGTCAGAGATAACATTATCTACATCGAATACCATCGAAAATGTGAATATTTAAAGTCTTTTAAAATACAAATTTTCGATTGGAGTGTCATGTATCCAATACTTTTGCATAGGGTAATTTTGAACTTTGATTAAAAAAAAAATGGATTAAACCATGAGTTTTTAATTTTCCTTCCACATACAACTAAAACAACTTTACGAGATATCACTTACCAAATATCAGGCAAAATGGCCAACATAAACTAGAGTTATAACAGAAAATTACATGCATCCAATACTTATGCATGTCACTATATATATATATATAATTAGGATTAGAATTTAAAGATTAAAGCGCTTTTAATCCGTAAAATCTTTAAAGTACTCAATGCACGCAGATGCAGAGCAATATTACCATATGTTTCAAGTATAAAGATAAGATATAAAACAGAATAAAAACTCGCGACTAAGAGCTTCAATCTTTCGATCCTCAGGTAAACTAGTATTCAACATATCTGATTCAGCTCATCCAAAAAAGCTTGGCTGGTTTTACACAAGATTTACTCTAAAAATTCACATGTACTGCTCATTTGCATGGCTTTGGCTTAGTTATAAAGTTATTATTGATGCAGATGGACAGATATTATATATGCTAAGTCATACTCACTCTTATAACAGACAAAACTAAACTAACAAAATTACCAAACTAGATTTCTCATTCATATGAGCTTGTATCACATAACGCTACGCTAATTTAAATATCTATAAGGGTCAACGGGGCGAGAGGCTACATAGCAATGGCTTGTGTAATGAGTTCTGTTTTCACTGGGGGGTTCTTTTATTGTAGGTCTTTGCCGAAGAAGCCAAGTATAAAACTTTTTAGATTATAATTTTCCATATTATTCTAATTCTTTGGCCATGAATACGTAAAGTGAGAGGGACGAGTTAGAGTTGTAGATGAGCTGAGTAGGGAGATTTGGTCTGAGGGATTCGACTTTGCGCGATTAGATTAGATTAGCCAATAGTCTGCAATCAACCAGAAAGTGTCAGGATGACGTCAACATCTACAGAAATGTGCGCATCCCGTTTCAGTTACGTCCATCTGGATTGAAAGAAGAAACCGGCGTCTCTCGTTTAAGTTCTTCTCTCTCCCTCTTTCTCTCAAACCAAAATTTCTAAATAAGTCAACAATAAAAAAAAATACAAATATTTGAGCTGCATTTCAATGGCTCTACGGTAATTACCAGACTCCGAATAAATGATAAAATGTAGCAGTTTGTGGATGTGATATGCTAAGAAATAGAAAAAAAAACTAGTTGATAATAGGGATATATATATATATATATATATATATATATATATATATATATATAAGTGTGTGTGTGTGTGTGTGTGTGAGGCACTCGTATTGTAATGGTTATTGTCGTTGAAAATGGGCATGTGACATGAGTTCAAATTCTCGACGAGGCTGTTTGCATTTCACATAGCAATTATGACCTGGGAAAAAGGTATGAATTCAATTATTCTCCCTCCAATAATGGGTAAAAAAAGAGCAGTATGAGATTTTACTATGGTATAGAAACCAATTAAGGAATGAGTTATTTTTATATTAATCATTTTTCGTTAATTATATTTTATCATTCAGTTTGATTGGGCTTTGAACTATTCGGGTTAAGAGTTCAGGTGCATAGTCATTGGGTACAGTTTTACGCTCGTGCGCAAAGGATATGACAATCACCATTGTCATAATAAACCCCAGACAGGAAATGAGGCTGGAGTGTGGATGACGTCATGCGCGGAAGAGATGGTCCTGAGAATTTGAGGATTTTGAAAAACAGTCAGTTGAAAGTTGATATTGGACCATGGAGGCAGACAGTTGAGTTCTCAGCCATTGGGGCAAGAGTTGCGTTCTCTACCGTTGAAGATGCATTTGGGATTTTCAGGTCTCTGCCTACAGAGATCTTAAACATCGCAAGATGCGCCGCGCGTTAAGGGGGGGGGGTCAGATAGTATGGTCAGCATACTAAGAATTGTGTCTCTCTCATCGTGTCAAAGAACCGAAGTCAGAAGCTAATAAACCGTTCATACCTGAACAACAGTGTCCGCCTGTTTTCGCATGCATTTGTGTATTTGTATTCGCCTGTTTTTGCCTGCATTTGTGTATTTGTATTTGCCGGTTTTCGCCTGCATTTATGTATTTGTATTTGCCTGTTTTCGCCTGCATTTGTATTTGCCTGTTTTCGCCTGCATTTGTGTATTTGCATTTGCCTGTTTTCGCCTACATTTGCGTATTTGTATTTGCCTGTTTTCGCCTGCATTTGTGTATTTGTATTTGCCTGTTTTCGCCTGCATTTGTGTATTTGTATTTGCCTGTTTTCGCCTGTATTTGTATTTGCCTGTTTTCGCCTGCATTTGTGTATGTGTATTTGCCTGTTTTTGCCTGCATTTGTGTATTTGTATTTGCCGGTTTTCGCCTGCATTTATGTATTTGTATTTGCCTGTTTTCGCCTGCATTTGTATTTGCCTGTTTTCGCCTGCATTTGTGTATTTGTATTTGCCTGTTTTCGCCTGCATTTGTGTATTTGCATTTGCCTGTTTTCGCCTACATTTGCGTATTTGTATTTGCCTGTTTTCGCCTGCATTTGTGTATTTGTATTTGCCTGTTTTCGCCTGCATTTGTATTTGCCTGTTTTTGCCTGCATTTGTGTATTTGTATTTGCCTGTTTTCGCCTGCATTTGTGTATTTGCATTTGCCTGTTTTCGCCTACATTTGCGTATTTGTATTTGCCTGTTTTCGCCTGCATTTGTGTATTTGTATTTGCCTGTTTTCGCCTGCATTTGTATTTGCCTGTTTTCGCCTGCATTTGTATTTGCCTGTTTTCGCCTGTATTTGTATTTGCCTGTTTTCGCCTGCATTTGTGTATGTGTATTTGCCTGTTTTTGCCTGCATTTGTGTATTTGCATTTGCCTGTTTTCGCCTGTATTTGTGTATTTGTATTTGCCTGTTGTCGCCTAGATCTGTGTATTTGTATTTGCCTGTTTTCGCTTGCATTTGCGTATTTGTATTTGTCTGTTTTCGCCTGTATTTGTGTATTTGTATTTGCCTGTTTTCGCCTGTATTGTATTTGTATCTGCATTTGTATATGTATTGTATTAAAACAGTTGTGATTGATCTTATCGTGGTTATACAGTATATATATATATATATATATATATATATATGGGAAATCAACTGATTTCCATAATAAAAGAAAATGTATATTTTTGTGCAAAAAAAAAAACTTGAAACACTAATTTTTGTTTTTGGATTTTAGCATTTATTGTACAATCGGCGTTTACTCGCTCGTTTTAAAATTTCTAAGAAAATTCGCAGACTACAATATTTGAATTGACCAGAAATTTTTGAAGGATCAAAGTTCAAAATGATTTAATAGATATTTTACCTCCAAGATTATCAACAATACATTTTTCACCATTTAGAATCATAGATTAATCATTAACGTATTTATCTAATTTCGAGTCTACCTCAATTTTATACATAGCGATATCTTCGCCAGCTGATTATTTCATTTTGCATACAGACTGACATTAGTGTCATAACGTTTTTCTCCAACTACATAGTGACATAATCACACACAGATCTTATACACACAGAAAATATATCCATTTAGATTAAGACAAAATAAAACTTCTACGTTCCATGCATCAATCTTCATTTTTCTCTCTTCAAATATCTACGCTCTCACAATTATTATCTTTTCTTACAAGAAAAGACTTCTGTTTTTTAACAAATTTTTCATTTAATTTAAAGAAATAGAAATTAATTAATTGGTAGATCGGTTTTTTATTCAATTAATTACACCTTTGTCTGCTATATATATATTATTCAGGTTTATCCCCTTGCTTGCAGGACAAATTTTGAGAATAATCGCCAGAAAATGACAAAGCATTTGCTTTGGTGACAAAGAAAAAGGAACAAAGATGGTTCTCCTTCTCTCAGTATGTAACAAAATGGAGGCATCAATGAGTGTCTCTCTCTTATCAGATGTATGCAACAAAATTACGTGAAAATATTTTGAAATATCATAAATTAAATTTATTCAAAGAAATCACCATGAACTTTAACCACGGTCTCCAGTCGACTTTCGAATTTCCTGTAAGACTTTCCGACATTTTTCTTGTTTAATCACGTTAATGATGCCGTTATCCCTGCCTTCAGTTCATTTTTAGTGTTGAAAGAAGTTTTTTTTTTCTCTCTCGCTCAACTGCGGTAACACATAATAATCAAGGGGATTGCAATCTGGGGAATTAGGCGGCCTGACCTTAGGAGAGGTGTGATCGCAGAAATTTTCTCACAGACAACACTGGGTTCTGTTTATTTAGCGTGGCACAAAAACCTGTTGCCAGACGTAGGGTGTTCCAGCAGCCACCCTATCAATCTAGAGCACCACTATTTCCTCCAGGCACTTTATGTGGCCTTCCATACTGATTCTGTGGCCATGTGGGAAAATAAATGGAGGCATAACGTCACCATCGTTAGTGACCATCCCAAACACTATGATATGAACTGGGTGTTTGATTTTCATCACTATCGGATCATCTTGTGGGGGCAGAGGTTGTTCTGTGAGTTCACTATCTGATCCTGGCAAAAATCTTTCTCGTCTAAATAAAAACAAAACATTTTGGGTTGGAGGAGATGCTTGAGGTTGTTCAAAAGCTTTACAGTGCAGTCTTTCCTCTTGTCATTAATGGCTTGTGAAAAAATTAGCCCATTCTCATTCTTGTATGAAAAATACCTGATAAGAAACTCAGACACTACCACGTTCCTGGTTATGAACCTGATTGATCAGTATCAGCCATCACCTGAATCTCAGGAACAAATTCGAGATTTCTTTTCTTATCAGCACGATCAATGTGAGGCTTTCGAGCTGCCGTACATTCGTAATCACCATTGGACTAGTGGAACTCTTATGGAATCTTCTGCACTATCCTTAAATTGACATCCAAGCATTGTAAAATGTTCGTATTAATGGTTCCGACGTAAATGCTTATCAGTACAGCATGCCGTTTCCAAATTTCTGCAAGCGTGAATTGTTTCATGGTGCTGCTTTCCTCTCTTATAATACCCAACTGACTCTAGTTTGCTGCACAATAGACAAAAAACTTAAAACAAAGCGCAACATGAAATAGATAATTGAAAATGGAAATCTTAACATCTGTATATATATATATATATATATATATATAGGGTGTCTCAATATACATAGAACCCATGTGACCGCTATTAACTCTACTAATGATAATGTATTCTTTTTTGTTTCAGATTCGAAAATATTATACTATAACAACTATTAATCCTCGATAACAATGCCTTGGAAAAGAGAGGAAAATTATTTTCCGCCACCACTTATTTGGAGACAAAATAATTCAAAACTGTCTCAAAATATATGCAACCCATTAATATGATAATGATTTAATACTGGTACAAGAAACTAAAAAAAGATTGCATGTCCTGGAAGCTGATAAAATAACAATTAAAAATATTGATTTGATGTCTCTAGCTCAAAGGATACAATTTTTACATGACATGTTCTAAATGACTGCCATTGCGCTTTTCTCAGCAATAAATCATTATCATATTAATGGGTTGCATCTATTTTAAGACACCCTGTATATATACGCTTTTATTATACACTTATCATTATATAGCAGTCTTGATTTCTTCTTTTCTCCAGCATGAAGATTGTTTTACTCTAGTTTCATGTCCCGTAGTTTGCAATAGGCACAAATTTGTAAGGGAACTTCGTGTATATCAGAATTTTTAATACCCATACGACAAACGTGTCGGGAAAACTTTAATTACATCAAATATTTCAAACAAGGGATATTCAGTATACTGCATGCAAAACAAAATAATTAAGTTAACTCATTGTCCGTTAGATTGCTAAGTGTGTAAGATAATATGAAAAGCAGCATATTCGTTTGTACACGTGTGCTGACGTTTGACTCGCAATTCCCGATCCTGTGTAAGTTTTATGACAAGGTAGGACATTATACTTAGTCAAGTCACAATATATATATATATATATATATATAGGATATGATAGATTTAGTTTTGTTATTCGACTTGTATGAGAATTATGATTTATAAACATCACGACATTAATATTCTACAATGCACCCAAACAGTAAATGTTACTTACAGGCTTTGTTTAGTCTAGCAAACAGATCGTATGCAGCTTACAATACTCGCTGTTATAAAGTGATCACCCATCTAAGTAGTGTGCAGGTTCAACGCTTCTTAACTGTAGTAATCTGCCGAGAACAGACACTTATCTTTGTAACTTGGCTGAAAGTCACAAAGACAAAATGTTAGTTAAAAAGTCCATAGCTAGTCTACCTGTGATCGTCAAAGATTTTTGATTGGAAATGCTGATATATTTCCTGAAATTTTCGTTCAGACATCCTATATAATATGATAAGCAGCATATCCGTTTGTACACGTGTGCTGATGTTTGACTCGCAATTCCCGATCGTGTCTAAGTTTTATGAGCAAGGCAGGACATTATACAAAGTCAAGTCACAATATAATTATATATATATATATATATATAATCAGAATGAAAAACCTTTTCACAGTCGAAAAATCTGCAAAATTCCTTCTAACTTTCAAGCTTAGTGACAAAAAAGCTGTTTTGCGGAGAGGGGAATTTCTGTTTTTTTATTCATATAATTTTCTCTCACATTTTGGAATTTACTGTTTAGGCATGAAAGACTGTTCTTGAGTGAAAAATCTGTCATATTCACCATTTCTATTTAGCAAGTTGTGTTAGCAAAATCTATTATGCTTCTTTGCTTTTTTCTCCCGATGATAAGAATCTTGTGTTTGGAAATATGTCGGGCGAAGAGGATAGCTCATCGTAGAAGGTTGTGATATCTCATACATCACTGGCATTGATGGGATTGTAGCAAGAGACAATCATTGTGCAGGGGCTGGCATTAAATGTAACAAACACAATTCTCGCAATAACCATCAATCACATAAGCGAATGCATCAAATTAGCACAAAAGGAGTATAAGACTAGACACGACTGGGTGGGCAAGTTGACCCACTGGGAGATGTGCAAGAAATTTCAATTTGACCATACAAACAAATGTTATATGCACAACCCAGCATCTGTCCTAAAAAATGACACACATAAACTCCTATGGGACTTTGACATACAGACGGATCACCAAATCTCGGCCAAAAGACCAGACCTGATAATAATCAACCAAAAAAAAAAAAAAAAAAAGAGAGAGAATTTGCAAAATTGTGAACTTTGCTAATAATAATAATAATAATAACTTGCATAATTGTCAACTTTGCTGTTCCGGCTGACCACAGAATAAAACTGAAAGATTGTGAAAAGAAGGATAAGTACCTCGACCTTGCTAGGAAATGGAAAAAACTATGGAACATACAGGTGACAATTATACCAATTGTGATTGGTACTTTTAGTACTGTAACAAAAGGATGATTAAAGGGACTGGAGGATTTGGAAGTTGGCGGACGAGTGGAGACCGTCCAAACTACTGCATTATTGAGAACGGCTAGAATACTGAGAAGAGTCCTGGATACTTGTGGAGACTTGCTGTCACTCAAACTCCAGTGAAAGACCATCAGCTAATACTGATGTGAAAAACACTCAATGAGTAAATAATAATAATAATTATAGGTAAAGGAATTATAGCACGGAAACAATGTATCAAAATGACTAGCAAAATGAAATTAAACACAACGATAATTTCAACAACTTATAAAATGCATTTATAGAATTATTGAATACATTTTTAAAATTATATTTATAAAATACATTAATAAAATGTTATATTTCTTATAAAACACTTTATAAAATACATATAACAATAGGTACGGACAAAAATACATATAATAATACAAATAATTATACATATCGTAATAGGTATCGACAACAAGTTGAGGAATTATAGCACGGAAACAATGTATCAGAATGAAAACAAAATAAAATTAAACACATCAGCAATTTCAACAACTTATAAAATACATTTATTCGGTTTGTATTCAACAAACAAAATAATGTAAACATATAATAAGGTTAAAAAGATATGCGGATAAGATTTATCTGAGGAGTTATGGTTGACTTGAAGATTTGGAGTGGACATGATAGAAAATTATATTCTATCAGGCTTTTTCTTTGTAGTTCATTTTCCCGCACGTTATCTCGCCTTTTCATCCCAACTGCCGATGCCGCTTTTCCTTTCAACTGTCCATGCCGCGGGGCTCTGTTCGACCGTTCCCGCCATTTCAAACTACCCCACCCCCTTGTCTTCCAATTCACGCCAGCTTGGCAGAAAAGGGTCTCATTCTTTCTACTCCAGGGTCTTCCGGTCAACAACCTCCCACTACTCCTCTCCTAGTGTGTCCGTTGGCTGTTACAATGTGAGACATCATACGTAACAAGATAGAGTCTGCTGACGGAACAAAGAGGAACAGAGAGAGAGAGAGAGGGGGGAGAGTGGAAAAGAGGTATGAACTAATTGAAATCGATAAGATATTTACATATTTGAAAAGTATGGAACTGATTTAGGTTTATATATGAGGTTTAAATAAAAACCAAAGGAAAAATAGATGAGTAGAGATGGACAGGTATGATTGAAAAAAAATTGTAAGGATTCATTTTTATGAATAAATTCTTATCCTGACGAAGGAGCGTATCTGCTAAAGTGCTGGACTACAGCGTCGAAGTAAGCGAATTCAAAATCCAGTCACACTATTATGTTCACCTTCAAACAAATACCCTTTCGGAAAGGGATGAACCACCTTATCCCTTCAGCCATAGCTTAAATAGTATCACTACTGTTCTTCTCGGAGGATAGCATTGGTATCAAATAACCTACGAAGGTTGATGTGCTATGAAACAAAGAAATATATTATGCTAAATACAGTAGATACAGAAAAAGAAAGAAAGGAAATAAAACAAGACACAACTACCTCAACCATTACTTAATGGTTGAGTTGCGTTTTATCAATTAGTTAACGTGAAAGACCCAGCTACACCGATTCTTTTGAACATTTTGCTGGTCACAAAATCAATCATCTATCAAGATGAATATCTCTTCTCGCCTTTGAAAAGGTTTTCTCTCTTTAGAGTTCCCTGATAATATCTGAGTTGTTTTCTTTTCTTTGATATCATGCATAAAAAGTCAATTAACGGGTAAACGTATTAATATGGCGCCAGTCTTTTACGATTAGAGTTTAATTTTCCCGCCTAAAACAAACGCTATCACTCCTATTTTCGTTCGGTCGCTTTCCAAACAGCACACTAATTGATTTTTATTTTTTTTTATTAGAAACCAAATCTTAACGCCATCCATTGGCGTCAGGATATCAGAATTCAGTTAGTTGTACAACTTTTGTGGGTGTAACAGATAATGTAGTAGTAATCTGAACAAGGGTTCAGATTTTGTTTTGGGTTTTTTAGTTCGCTGATGCAACAATTGCATCTAACTTATAAGAGCGCATGGGAACATTTAGAAGAGGCAAGCAGTTCTCTGTCCAGCGAAACGGAAACATACTAGGGTGAGTCAAAAGTTTTGCAATATTTCGGTCATGTAAGGCACAATTAAGCACCTCTGGATGCTTTTGCAGAGGTCGTGAAGGTGATGAACCACACTGGACTGTGAGATGCCAAGCTCGCCTGATACTCCCCGGATGCTGCTTCTCAGATTAGTCTCTATGATTTGGAGCACTTCCTTGAATCCACAATTTTCAGACCTACCTAACCTTGCTTGATCGTCGAGGTTCTTGCAACTCAAGCAAAATTTCTTGAAAGATCTAGTTACTGTATTGTGATACTTTTTGTTTTCACCTTTCGCATAGCAATTTTTTTTTAGTTGCTTTGGAGGCTTTAAGACCCAGTTCGAACTCATAAAGCATAAGTTTCCGAATTAGACTACGTAGCAAGTTCATCTGTGTGGCTTTTAAATTATACTGGGTGAAGCAACGCACAACGTGTCAGCGCACCCACTACCGTGATACTACCATCCATAGCGTGTACCTACCACGGCTTAAATTGCTTCGATCACATGATATACGCCTCGCAAACTAGCAAATACTACTAAAATATTGGAAAGCTTTTGACTCACCGAAGTACTTAGGTTTATTCAATCCATGGGGACAGACTGTTCTCATTCTACTGTTTCTACCTCGGGATAGCTTTAATTTGATAAGTTTTCATATTTATTTCCCCTTTGTAATGTCACTTTTATTTCTGCTGAACCCGGCTCCAGGGATTGAACTTATGACTTCCAAGTAGACGTCAACTAGAAACTCTAAAACAGGGATCTCAGACACGCGGCCCATAAACTACTTTTCCATTGCACGTGGCAGGACAATTTCCGCGACTTACAGTTTCCTAAAACTTGCTAAGTTTCCCCTTACCCCACACCATGTTTCTCCCTAGAGACGGCTGGAACGTACTGTAATATTTCAGTCACTTTCGCTTCTATATCAAAAGCTGAAAAATGAAAATAACCAAACTCCCAAAACATGGAATTTACCAAAAGGAAAAACAGAAAAAGGAATTTTTCCAAAAGGAAAAACAGATAAAGGAATTTATCAAAAGGAAAAACAGAAAAAGGAATTTACCAAAAGGAAAAACAGAAAAAGGAACTTACCAAAAGGAAAAGCAGAAAAGGGAATTTACCAAAAGGAAAAACAGAAAAAGGATTTTACCAAAAGGAAAAACAGAAAAAGGATTTTACCAAGAGAAAAAACAGCAAAAGGAATTTATCAAAAGGAAAAACAGAAAAAGGAATTTATCAAAAGGAAAAACAGAAAAAGGAATTCATCAAAAGGAAAAACAGAAAAAGGAATTCATCAAAAATAAAACAGAATTAAGGAACATTTGAAACGGAAAATTTTTCCCATTATATTTTGTACTAATTCACATATCCCACTTACTATCATATGCGTATTAATTTTGATAAAAAGGAAAAATTGCAGCCTAACTTAAGGTTTCAACCCCTAATTCCTTCAGTTTGAGACCCCAGCTCTAAACCAACGTTTTTATCTTTTACTTTTTTTTTTACTTCTGAGACAATTAAGAAAACATTTTTAAGAGCTTTAAATTTGATATTATTTTGTCGGTCTCTTTAACTTGAACCTGATTGTGATTGCTTTTCTTTCTATCTTTGTATAAAATAATAAACAGGATATGGACAATAGTTTGAGACGTGTAAATATTGCAAATAAGAAGTCTTTATTTTTTATGTAAAGATAATTCCTTATATAAAGAAATACATTCTGTCTTTTTTAAGATGTTGATGAAATATCTTAATGGAAGATTCATACTGGTAAAATAAAATGTAGCAGATGTCTTGACGGTGTTTTCTCAGTTGTTAAAAACATATCGACAACTGGTTTTCGGTATTCATCATATATATCTCAATTTATGAACATTGCTTTAAATTTATCTTATCAGCCCTTTAAAAGTACCTTTGCATATTGTATAATATAATGACTCATTCTCAAGAAAAGTATTCAACCATTTCCCGTTATTCCACACAATGGGTAATGTATTATTACTGTAATATATTCAACAACGTGATTTGATCAAAGGCATTATGGTTGGCGTGATCAAAGGATGAACCTCATTCGTTAACATGACGCGATTAAAGAATGACCGATTAAGTACGTTATAGAATCACACACACACACACACACACACACATATATATATATATATATGAATGAAACCCTATTTGTCATAAAAAATTGAATAAAATTGTATAAATATATAAAAGAGGTATAATTATTTTTCGACTACTACATATTTTTGGCTAAATATAGATTTTGGAAATAAATGAAAATGTCAACATATGAAAATGAACTTTTACACCCACTCTCATATATATATAAATATAAATATGTATATGCGTGCGTGCGTGCGTGCGTGTTTGTAACCCACTATAAAGAATAGAAAGCAAAGAGAAATTTTAGAGAATAAACTAATATCTAAACAATTTTAATATTTTTGCGGTGTTTACATTCATGTTGAAGGTAATTTTTTTCAACCAAATTCTCAATATAATGGATATAACTATGAAATGTTAATTAAGATCATTAACTCGCTTTTAAGTAGAAACATTTATATCATCACGGACTGTCGTTAGAACGAGAACGCAACGAGTTCACGGGTCGTCTAGCGTTTTATTCTATTACTGCAACAACGAAAGAAAATCTCTGGCTGTTGCACTAATTGTTTTATTACAAGCCCAGATTCCCTTTAAAGTGTGTACATTTATCACAAACTCAAGTTTCGGTAATTGTACAATTTATGGTAAAAACAGAGAATTACAAAATGTGAGCTTTAGAAACTTAATAAGAATGGGCCGAATTCCAGATGGTACGATAGTTTACAATTGAGTCTGTCACAAGTGTGCATTAAAACTAGAGATTTTATTTAGTGTGTAACTACGTTCTCGGTGATATGTGATTGCGGAAGTATCCCACATTTATCTCGGATCAGTTTCAAATATTTTGCCGAGGTTAACGGCTACAATTACTACTGAAGAAAAGAATGTCTCATTAATCCCAAACACAAACCAGAAGAAGAAAACAACTTCTCATTAATCAATAGAACTATTATTGACATGTTCACGCCAGAGGTTTCTGTTGATCAACGATGGGAATCAAGTTACGGCAAATATCTTCAAATACCCAACAATCTTCTCGTCAAATTCAACAGTACCGAGGTCTGAATTGTCTCAATTCTCTTTTGAATTTCCAAATCCTTTTTAAAGGTTTTTGTGACTGTTACAAGTCCCCAGAATCATTTCGACGCTGCTTTTACTTTTAGGCTTCTCAACCTTTGCTGTTCATAAGCATATTCTTGGTATCTGTTTTTAATAAGCAATTGTATACAACTGGTGGTTAGGATTGATATATTGTTTCCGTATTCTGAATAGATACAATAACAATTCACAAATGAATAAACAATAAGATATTTTACTATCAGAACAAATTATATAGAATGAACACCAGAATGATATGAGAGACAAAAGGAGTACATAAAAAGTGTGTAAGACTAAATACCCTGAGCGTACCTATGTGTAAGGAAGATGGAATTTTGAGTAACGACTAGCATATTTAAAAAGTGTATTGTCCTATTATGTGGTGTTCAGTGCGACACGGGGTTGTGGGGACGAAAAGCCCTTCCTATGGAACCAGATTCAGGTTTGTTTTAAAGCATGTCTGTGGGTGAGACGAGAGAGCTGACATCACGTGTTGCTTAGCCATAGACAAAATACATATGTGGGTCGCTAATCTGCTGTCGAAGGAAAAGAGACTTTGACTTTGGTGCACCCTTCTTAGATACAGGTTTGACAACGTTACCAAGTAGCCATTAGCAGAATTCTTTGGCAGACAAGGAAAGTCACCATTTGTCTTTTATATCTCTGCTGTTGTTATTACGCATGTATTAAACACTAAAAAATTGTTTTGTTGATAGCTTATATAATTATTCTAAGCTGTAACAGTGTTTATTAAATTTATTTCAAAAATACGATAAGCACATTTACTTACAAGAGTGAAACTTTTTTTTTCAATCAAAATTTTATCTTCATTTTTCTAGAAGTTTAGAATACCTGCCAGGAGAGATGAATAACATGGACGAATGGCGAGAGAGAGTCATGGAACTCCGTACTGTCAGCGTGACCTGATGATAATGATATGCATAGTAATTAATTCACTAAATTTTGAAATAAAAATTGATAATTATTCACAAGACAGTCGGAAATTTCAGCTATTTACAGTTAAAATCGGCACAAAGGAAAAAAAAAGAGTTCTTATAAAAAAAAGTGTTCTTTTAAAAAAAGGGTACTTATAAAAATGGGTACTCATAAAAAGGGTACTTATAAAAAAAAAAAATGGAAATTAATTACCTGAGCAAATACAATATATATATATATATATATATATAAAATGTGAAAAATATTTTACTAAATTAAACGAATTTAATTAACACAATGAATGTAAAAAAAAAAAGGATTACGCAATAATTCCTTGTGCTGGGTAACAATATAAAATTATATACAAAAGCAGCTTGCTTACAATATAGGGATTACATTCCTTGACTTTAAAATAGTACTTCTAATGACCGCCCGGTAGCATGACCTGAGTAGCAAATAAAACTACCAAGCAAAGTAAAATACACACACACACACACACACAATCTCTCTCTCTCTCTCTCTCTCTCTCTCTCTCTCTCTCTCTCTCTCTCTCTCTCTCTCTCTCTCTCTTCGGTCCTGCATCGACAACCAGAAGCACGTACGATTCCTCGACAGAGGGCGCTTTCCTCCCAACAGATCTCGTGTTGCATGGTGCACAACGCCATGCTTTGACGTGAGCCTTCACACAACTTCCACACTATTCATCATCATCATGTCATACCGCTCGCACGGGTATCCCAGACCCTCCCTCGACACTCCTCCCTATCGTTCATCGCTTCAGCCAGGTCCTCAGGGCAACATTCCGTATCCTCACAGAGCTGCTGTTCGAGCTGGTCGTCCTGTTCTTGTTCGGTCATATGACGTGGTCCATAGAAGAACATCACTTATGAGGTCGTCCCTGCTTCTCCAGCAATGGCCTGCATGTCTGGTTCGTCTAACTGATAGTTTTCGTAATGGGAGGTAGGTGGCCGTACAGTTGGGGCTTTGAGGGTGTGGCCTTCAGGACTTGTTCAAAATTGCTCGCAGCATTCTTGTGTTGTTACCCGTCAAGCTTTTTCTCCATCCGTTTAGTTAGCGTCCATGTAGTGCATCCATATAGTAGTATCGACACGACTGCTGCTTGGAAGAAACTGCGTTTCATTTTATCGATCAGGTCTGATTTCCATATGACCAATAGTTTATCGATAGCTTTCCATGCCTTTGTTGTTAAAAGAATCTAAGAATGAAAATACGTCAATTTCGAAAAGTCTTCGAAAAGGTTAACCCTGTTCTCTGTTAAATTGTCACTTAAAAATGCACATTTGATTTTTATTCAATTTTGTCATTGTAAAAATATTTGGTGTATACTATTATGTGTCTTAAATGAAAGAACAATTTACTAATAGGCCGAGTATAAATCTTAAAAGAAAAGATTCACTATTGGAGCGGGAAATTCTATTTTAGTAAAAAATGTAGAACAATAACACGTGTTAGTGCCACTTTTCAGAAGACAGGGAGAAAACAAACAAACAAACAAAAGTAAGGTAGGAACTTAAATAGAACGGTAGGAGAAGGGGAAAAAGAGAAGGGGGAAAATTCTTTTATCAATATATTAGTCTTGGACTTTAACTAAGTTAAAACTTAACGGAAAAGAAGGGGACTTTTATTGCGTACCCATGGGAAGCAGCATGGTGGACGTAAAGGGAAGCGGATGAAACCTTTGACGGCCTAACGCTTTGCCTAACCTGGTCCTGGGCGTATGAATCTCACGGTTCAACGGTCAGGATAATTAGTTCGATCGGGGAACTACTGCTGCTCATCTATAAGTTTAGCTTCTATGGATGAGAATATGTAGTATCACCTCCCTTACTAAGGTCAGTAAATGGGGCAGTCAATACTAACTCAACATAAATCTTGGTCCTTACTTCCACCTCGGCCAAGGAATGCGATCCCAGAATCCATCGCCTCTCACTCTTCTCTCTTCCTTTCTCTCTCCTTTTCTCTCTCGCTTTCCCTCTCCCTCTGGCCAATCAACGGAGATAGTAGCAGTTGCCGAAGACGACCCAAGACAAAAGAGGAGGCAGTTGCTGAAGAGATTCCAAACACTAAACACACGTGTTGACAGCCGGACATTTTCTAGCCAACACGTGGCGTTGTATACGAAGAATAAAATTCCTCTTTTAAAGTTAATATTTGTACTTCTCATTTATTATCTCAAATAACATTACCCAAGTACATATATTACAAATAAAAACACCCATAGAAAGATAACCATGACCCACACTCAAACAATATGTAAAAACCGCATCGCTCTTCGCGCGGGTAAAAAGGGGGCGCGTCCTGCTGAGGTTGAAGCCCTGGCCTCAGTGTTCGAAAAATCAGCTACAGAGCTCAAACAATACAAATTGCGACATTCAACGTTAGAACCTTAAATAGAATAGGACAACTATCGGCGCTGACTTCATCGGCTGTAAAACTTAACATAGACATAATATGCATTCAAGAGCACAGATACACACATAGTGAGGATATGAAATATCACGATACTGGCAATGGATGGACGCTAGCCACTGTATCAACATGGAAAAATTCTGTCAATGCCACGGTAGGAGGTGTAGGAATACTTATAGGACCAAAAGCTTTAAAATCACTTAATAGCACAGAGAGAATACAACCTAAGATGGTGGTAGCCACTTTTAATGGCAACCCCAGAGCAACAATCATTTCCTACTACAGCCCTACCAATGTAAGTGAAGAAACTGAATTCATCGCCTTCTACGATGAGCTATCCTCTCTAGTTCGTAACATTCCGAAACATAACGTTTTCGTCATTGGCGGCGACATGAATGCCCAACTCGGGAAAAACGGAAACCACAAATACAGCCTACACAACTCGTCAAACAGGAATGGACAACATCTAATAGATTTCATGATAGAAAATAGATTAACATGTCTCAATACAAACTTTCAAAAAAGGGAGGGGAAATTATAGACTTACACGTATGCAAACAACACTAACGCACAGATAGACTACGTCTTTATAAACAAGAAATGGAAATATAGCGCATTAAATTGCGAGGCATACTCCTCTTTCGAGGGTGTGTCCTCCGACCACAGAATTGTCACGGCAAAAATACGACTGAGCCTACGAAGAAACGCCACACGAACAGCGACCACCAAATAATATGACTGGGCCCTTCTTAACAACATGGATATTAAGGATAAATATGTGTTAGCATTGAGAAACAAATTCGATGCACAACAGGAGAAGACAGAAATACGTATCCCGAATGACGAATATGAGAATTTCGTCAACTCACACCTCGAGGCAGCAGCGAAATGCATACCAACAAAACTTAGAACTAAATCTAGAGTCCCATGGGAGACTTCGGCGGAGAGAGAAAAACGTGCAGACGTGAAAACAGCCTCCAAATGCAACAGGAAGAAGCCAACGAACGCAAATGCACAGAAACTAAAAAAGGCACAAAATGAATTAGCAAGCATATATCTAAAAGAACAGACAGAATACATACAAAATCAGAGAGATAAGATTAGAGACTCAGTGGAAGATAGGCAATCTAGGATAGCGTGGCAAACGATAAACGAAGTGAGCAGAAGGAAGAGCACAACCAAAGCTAAATTGAAAGCTACAAACCAACAAGAAAGAATAAAACTGTGGAAACAGCATTTCAAGAATCTACTTGGAAACTTACCGAAAGTTACACATAAACCAATCACCAGAATTGTTAGTAAACAATTAAACATTAAACTAAGACCATTTACTCTAGAAGAACTCGACTCAGTACTCAGAAAAATTAAAAATAGGGGAGACACAGGGCTTGATGAAATTCCCGCAGAAGTATGGAAGACCAGACAATTCGATGACATACTCCTCCGACACTGTAACGCAGTTTATAATCAAAATCCGATAGACAGATGGATGAAGGGATGCATCTTCCTTTTCTCTAAAAAGGGTGACCTCAGATTAGCCAAGAATTATCGAGGTATAACACTTACATCCATAGCGGCCAAAATCTACAATACCCAACTACGAAACTGCATAGAACCCAAAATTGACAACATTCTTAGGAAAAACCAAAATGGCTTCCAAAGAAATACATCCACAACCTCACAAATATTGACTATCCGTAGAATCCTTGAAGGCGTACGGGCAAAAATCTACAGATCACAGAGGGAAGATGGAAAAAATTGTACTAGCATACGGCATACCAAAAGAGACTGTCGCAGCAAAGTAAAAGTACGTTCTCCGGATGGAGACACGGACTACTTCGACATTGTAGCAGGAGTACCGCAAGGAGACACACTAGCCCCATACCTCTTTATAATCTGTCAAGACTACATGCTTAGAACATCGATAGATAAAATCAAAGAAAACGGCTTCGAGCTGACAAAGAAAAGAAGCAGAGAGTACCCCGCAAAAACAATTACCGACGCCGACTACGCCGATGACATAGCGATTCTGGCAAATACACCCGCCCAAGCCGAAACACTATTGCATAGTCTGGAAAGAACTGCCGCAGGCATTGGCCTCCATGTCAATGTACACAAAACGGAATACATGTGCTTTAATCAACAGGCGACATTTCCACACTAGGTGGTAGCTCTCTGAAACTTGTAGACAAGTTCACCTACCTAGGAAGCAGTGTCTCATCAACCGAGGCAGACATCGACACGCGGCTAACAAAGGCATGGACAGCCATCGATAAACTACCGGTCATATGGAAATCAGAAGGACTCTTGAGCTATACCAAAATACTCTTCTACGGTATAATAGGATTTTTCTCTATAAAATTTCTTCAAGTATTTCATGTTATTTCTGTATTCAAAACAAAAATCTTTCGATAAACAATATCAAAGTTACAATTTCAGAATTAACAGATTTTAAATAAAAACTTTTCGCTTAACAATATCGAAATTATCTCTAACAGAATTTGTTCTGCCGTCAGGAGACATATTTTCTTCGTGCACAAACATTTAGAATGTACATTTTCTGAACAAACACTTTTTTCGAAGAATTCACATTTCTTTGATCCAACTTCCTAATCAATACGTGCCGGATTAGAATTTACAATCGAAAATATTTTCTTCGATACCTATATCCAGAATCAACTTTAAAACCAAAGAAACGTTTTCTTCATTATCAGTCTTCAGAACGATTTCATTCTGAAGATGAGAAATTATTTCCAAAAATGAGAAATTATTTCTGTAAACAGAGATAGAAAAAATCGTGAGTACCATTCAAAAACCAAGAATCACACTGATGGTTAAAGACACCTAAACCCCTATATAAATATTACCTTTCTTCTACTCTCTCTCTCTCTCTCTCTCTCTCTCTCTCTCTCTCTCTCTTTTGAAATTCATTGGTAGCCAATCTGATTAGCCGACGTTGAGTCAACCAGACTGTTAGGAAATTTTTCCTCCCTCTTTTCCAAAGGTAGAAAAAATATCATCACATGTAAAAAAAAAAGTTTCCCACGCCAATACAAATTTCAAAATAATTCAAGCAAAAAAAAAAAAAAAGAATCTAATAAGAATAATCTCATAAGAATAATCTATAATTTTTTTACAAGACACCCAGTGAGGACCGAACTCGCTCATTTGAGAATCATCTCTCAATAACGTGAGTCATCACTTAAAAAATCTGTTTGTGACTTAGTGATAGAAATCTAAACTATTAAAGGTGTTCCGAAAGTAATGCTTCCAATTCATTTCCATGGAAACTACAATAGATACAGGGCTCATAATAACACCATTTGATAGAGCAAGTTTTCAGCTACTCCCGCTAATAAACCATATTTTTTTCAGTGTAGATTGCAGCTGGCCAACAGCAAAATGGCATCTGACATTAAAGCGGAGATGTATTATTGAATTCTTTCACGTGCAACCCCCCCCTTGCTCTAATTGATATTCATAGAAACTTTCTGAACGCTTATGGTAACCAAACGATACGTGAGAGCTGTTTGGCGGTGGGTAATGTGAGTTACAGGTCACATTTAACACATTTGTCAACTCGTGAAACGAAAAGTGACACATTTATTTCATCCGTGCATATTGGGACGATGAAAGATGGAATACTCGAAGGACTCAGTTTCTAACGTAACATTGACATCGTTCTTCGTCTCTGTTAAAATGCGGTCGCCTCCTCTAGTACAAATTTTATTTTTTGACTGTGACGAGGCGTGTTCAGTTCTGACGAAAATGCATAGCCAACATTAATATCTGGAAAAAAAAAAAAGTCGGATGACTTGCTCTATAAAATGGATTTATAGTGCTCTCTGTATTTGTTGTAATGTTCATGGAAATAAACAGGAGGCATTACTTTCGGAACACTACGCGTGAATTAAATTTTGTATAAATAACTAAATAATGTATTAGTGTATTAAATTTCGTTTGAAATCAGTTTTTAATTAAATTGAATTTTTTCTAAATTAAATTAGAAATTAATTAATTAATATTCTTTCAATTAATTAAATTCAAGAAAATGAATTTCGCATCACATAATCAAATGATCAGATTTCCTTTTTTTACCTTGGGGTGGTTTTTTCTCCTCGCATTTTCTTTGATAATCATATACTTTATTTAAAATGATATTTACTAATCTTATATAACTACAGCACAAGGTCAAACGGGGGCGGTGTAATTTAGGTCGATAGATTGTGATGCTTTCTTCGAAAATCAGTTTCCAAAACCCTGGCTTTAATCTGGGCTTGATCACCGACCTCGGGTATCAGTTGGAAAAGTACAACGACCTCGGGCCAAATTGCTATAGTTCTACTTCTTATAATTTACAGTTCGAGAAGCCTCTCTCTTTAAGTTATAGATTTTAAGTTCTGTTATAACCGAACCTATTGATTATTCTGACTTCCTCTCTTCTATTTCAACACAGAATAAATCTACTTCATATTAAGATATGATAATGCGGAAAACATTGAGCACTTTGTCATGGCATAATTGTTCTAACAAGTAGCGTATTCTGAGAAAAATATGTTGGGGTAAGCGAATAATATTATTAAGACCTTGCTGAGAGAATTAGAGATCATTGTCATGATCATAATCGTCACGTTGATAGCACAGAGTTCCCTGACTCTCTCTCTCTCTCTCTCTCTCTCTCTCTCTCTCACCATCCGTCCCTAATATTCATCGCTTCAGAACTACATCCAGTATCCAAACAGAGTTGCTGTAAGTCCTTGCAAGACGGTCAAAACTGAGGCGTCCATGTGCAGAAGTCCGTGAGAGAACGTCGCTTATCAGTTCGTCCTTGCTTCTCAGGCAGTGCCTCGCACGTCTTGTTGGTCTTACTTGGATGGTTTGTAGATGGGAGGTTGGTGGCCGTACAAACTGCTGTTTTGTGGTGTGTTGCTTCTAGAATTTGTTCCAAACAGCACGCTGCATTTTTGTGTTGTTCGAGCTTTTTCTCTATGCTTTTTCTTAACGTCCATGAGATGCATCCATTTGGTAGTATCGACACAAGCACAGCTTCGAAGAAATCCCGTTTTATTCTGTCGGATAGATTCGATTTTCATATGATCGATTGACTGTCAATAGCATTCCACGCCTTTGGTAGGCATATGTTGACATCACTTTCAGTAGATGAGATGTCGCTGTTGAGCCAAGTGAACTGGTCAACTAATTTTAGAAGCGTGTCACTTAAAGCGGAGATAGCCCCTTCTTGTTCAGAATACATGTTCTCTGTTTTATTTGCGTTCTGGTAGAAGCCAATGCCTCCTGCTGCCTACGCCGGGTTATGCAGTAGGCATTCTGCTTGGGCTGGTGTATTTGCGAGAAGTGCTCTTTCATCTACGTAGTCTATTACAGTTTCTGCGGAATATCATCTGCTTCTTGGATTTTTTTTTGAAAATGTGAAACCGTTATTTTATTATATCTATTGACGCTGAAAATACATTGCCTAAGTAAACCATAAACAAATATGTTGCAAATGTATATCTTTATAGGACTCTAGTGACATTATCGAAGAAGTCAGTGTCTCCATCATGTGAGCGGGTCACTGGTTTCGTGTTTTTATCAAGCTGTTGGGAATGTTGCGAGATGTGTCGGATGAATAAAACAAAATTTTGAGGTCGTACGTGTTCCTCACAAATAATTTCCAATGTGGTTGTTGTTGTTTTCGCTCGCTTGTTCAGTGTTTAATTTCTTTGTCTTTGGTGAAATAAGAAAGGGTAATATGTCTTTGCTTGACAGCGTGGCACCTCTCAGGTTTTGGTGGAGTGAGGGAACAGTTCAGTAGCGTGGCTTCTATCTGTCAGCAGCGGCGATCTGTAGAATTGGTTCATCGTTTTCTTTTACAACCCATAAGTGGAGCAAAACGGGTATGAATTTTTTTTGGGGGGGGGAATATTTGATTGGTTTAAAAATATGTGGGCGCGAATTTTGTGTATGTAGTTTTGGTCCTTTTTCCTAAAATGTTCTAAATTGTTTCCTTTGTTGATTGGTTTAAAAGTGTGGGCGCGAATTTTGTGAATATAAATAAAATTTACGCTACAAAGCATCATTATAGAGGTGACAGTTTGGAGAGACAATATGTTAGAAGTATTTGCTTAATCTTTCCTCTGCGTATAAATCGAATGCCTTAGAGAAATTTACTTTGTTGCTTTGAATTTTTTTACACGTACTCGTTCGATGATTCGTCGGGTTGTCCGAATCTGTGAAGATGTGGATCGATTTCTCCGAAAGTCGATCTGATTTTTCCAAAGAATTTTCTCGATTTCAGGTTGGATGTCAGAGAAGCAGAGCACTATAAACCTTAGCAGCTATAGCAGTAAGAGTTATACCTCTGTAGTTCTTAGTGTTTCCGAGATTGTCTTTCTTGGAGAAGGAGAGAATGCAGCTTTTTGTTCATTTGTCTATTCTGTTTTGTTTGTACACTGCGTTGCATAATCGAAGAAATATGTCATCAAATTTTCTTGTTTTCTAAACTTCAAGAGGTATTTCAAGGCCTGCAGCTTTTCTGCTTTTAATTTTTTAAAGACTGAATCAAATTCTTCCTCAGTAAAGTTTCCGAGTTTGACGTCAAGTTCGCTATGTTTTTGATATGTTTGTAGTGATTTCAGGAGGGTTTCTGAGCAGATTCTTGAAACGTTCTTTCCACTAGTGATGTCTTTCTTCTTGGTTGGCAGTTTTTTGTTTTGCCCTCGATGTGCTCTACTACAGAACGAAAGATCGATGGCGGCCGTGCTAATCGTGATTTCATGCACCTTGGAGAAGTGACTGTAGCATAATGCCTGAAGTGCAGGACTGCAGATTCAAAGTAAGTGAGTTCGAACTCCAGTCATACTATTAAGTTAACTTTCGGATATACACTTGGGAAAGGTATGAACTTCCTTATCCCATTAAGCTCTGAGTTAAATAGTGCCATTAATATTTTTCTACGTGGATGGCTTGGGCATTAAATAAACCATGAAGGTTGATATGCTATTAAACAAAGAAACCAAAACCGTTAAATAAAAATGTTATTGCTAAATCTCTTTTCAATTATTTGAATTTAAAAAGTTTCATCTGACGATTGTGTTTTATATTTTATCGTATTATATATATATATATATGTGTGTGTGTGTGTGTGTGTGTGTGCGTGTGTGTGTGTGTGTGTGTATTGTTGGTCCAATGAGAGAAAAAAGTAAATACTTTAAAATGAACAGGTCCACCAGTTAATTTGCTTCTAAGTTGTTTATTTTTCTTCAACACGTGTTTCAGGAAACACTAAAACAAGCAATTTACTTCCTGAAGACGACTTAAAACATCAGAAACACATGTTGAAGAAAAATGAATATCCTAAAAGCAAATGGTCTTGTAGACCTATTCATTTTAAAGTATATATATATATATATATATATATATATAACAGCCTCTCCATACGAGCAGGATGTGACACAAGGTCTATTTTTAAGCGGAGTTGAACAGGTTCGAATTCAGAGTTTTCTTTCTCCAAGACCGGTTGTCAAACCAAAGTTAAAGTGTTCAGTCTGTCCTAAGGGAGGGAGAATAGTTGGATTCTTATTTTTCCAAGGGTATTAGCGGTATGTGAATTGTAGTATATATATGAAAATAAAAGAAAACTAAGGTGAGAAATTATTTTAGGATAGATAGATAGATAGATAGATATTACTTATGAGAAATCGTGTTCAATTCAATAACTATGCTAAGCTTTATCTTTGCCGAGCCGAAGAAATTATCAAGCAATAACTGTCTGGCTAAGCGAAGGGATTGAGAAAAATATAAAAAAAATAAAGGAGATAAAAAGGGTGGAGGGAAGCTAACTTTTGTTACCTGAAAGAGAAGCGTGTCTATATTTCTTAAAAACAAAAACAACTAGTTCCCAGTAAGTAATTTATTTCAAGAGAAATATACTTTACAAAATCCGGCTTTGCATATTTTTCCCAATGTTTGTTGAAAACTTTGAATCTAAGGTAACAAAAATAACATACATTCAAGTAACAACAATATTATAAACAAAAAAATAGGGGGTATTAAGAAATATAACGACTGACCCGCTTGAAGCCATGCCGTCAACTACCTACTGTCAGTTTAACTTTTGTTAATAAAATACCATTCTTTGGTATTTTATGTCAAAGTTCATTTTGAAGCCAATTTTTACGGCGTCTCCTTCTTGTGTAGAATCAATCTGGACAATCGTGTTCTTCTAGTTTCCTGTGTAGACTCGTTGAAAACGAAGTTTACTATTTCTTTAAATGAACTTCGAGTAGACCACCGCTTCCTCCTCTTAAATGAATATCTTTCGTTTCAACTCGAATTTTCTTCTGTTGAGCCTACCGTGGCTTTTTCTACATTTTCTCACCCGAGCAACAGCTTCCTTTGTCGGCAAAAAATTCAATAATATCGCTTCCAGACCTTAGAGTCAACTTTCTTTTGAAGGGGGACAGCATATTAAAACCATAAATAGCCTGCAGTAGGCTTATTGTTTCAACAAGTAACCAAAAAAAAACCTGTAAGAAAAAAGGCTAGCCTAAGACTAATGGACCTATTTTGCTTTAGCCACCTTGCTTAAGAAAAAACTGCCTAAAGTCGAAGGCGAATAAACAAGATCTCGCAAACTCGCAAATCAAAAAGAGACAGCCAGACAGAGGCTTCAGCTCGTGCTGAAAAAACAAAACAAAAAAAAAGGGTGAACCCTTGTAGATCTCACGAAAATAACAGTAAGGGCGGAGGCTAACGGCACAACCTCAAAATAGCCAGTCTGATTCGAGCAGAAACTGTCGAATTTACAATTTTCAACACAGCTGCAGTTCATGTATTGTTCTTTTACCCGGCTCTGATAGGTATATCAGCTAGTATTAGAATACATGATTATTAACATATATAAGTAAGTAAAGTAAAGTTAGCGACCATAGTCGAGGGTGACCCGAAGGCTCCCTTTTCGATAGCTACTACACCAAGGTGTAGGGGAGAGCGCTACTCCATTCCCTGGACTGCTCCACTTTACCCTTGAACCGTACCTTATAATGCTGAGTGTTAAGCAAGATGGTATCAAGTTCCATTTTTAAAGTCTTTGGTATGACTCGACCTGGGATTGAACCCAGGTCTCCCGGGCCATTGGCGAACACTCTAACCGCTGGGCCAAACAACTCAAACATATACATTAACAGCAATAAATAAGTACATCCCAAATGATTTCTTATAAATTAAGTACTAACAATTTTTCGTTTTTTTTTTGTTAAAACGTATCAAAAATAAATTAAGTTATTATTTAAGTTTAAATTGTTGATTTATTTTAAAGATAATAACATCATAATTATCAGTATTAAAAGCAATTGCATATACTTTGTATATCTAATCAATCTTTAATGCGTTTTAATGTTCTAAGTTCACAAAAATGTGACGACCTTGTCAAACTTGCGGTTATGTCATCATCATCATCATGTCGCGCTGGTAGCACGGATATCCCTGACCCTCTCTCGCCACTCCTCCCTATCGTTCATCGCCCTAGGCAGGTCTTCAGGACAACATCCCGCATCCTCACATAGCCGCCGAATGTATGTTCGTGCCGGTCGTCCTGACCCGCTCGGCCATGTGTGGGGGTCCATAAGAGTACATCTCTTATGAGTTCGTCCCTGCTTCTCCTGCAGTGTCATGCAAGTCTGGTTCGTCTAACTTGAACAGTTTTCGTGATAGGAGGCAGGTGGCCGTACAGTTGGTGTCTTGTGGGGTGTTGCCGCTAGGACTTGTTCAAGATTGCACGCAGTATTAAGAATATTTATTGCCAACCTCCGGATGCCGAATCCCGGGATTGAACCAGGGACCTTTTGATCTTCAGTCTAACGTTCTCCCAACTGGGCGTATCATTGATATGTTAAAATACTTTAAAGCATTTTTCGAATTAAATTACTAAATAAACACATTAATAAACCGATTTATGTAAAAATGTTACTTGCACATTGATAACTATATCACTTGATATCTTTTTATCGAAGAGTAGATAAAAGTTAACGACAAATATATGCGTCTGTCACCACTCAGCTATTCAGGTGTGTGTAAGTTTGCCGCCAAAAATTGTAATTTAGGGAAGTTTAGAACTGTCAACCACAAAAACTCAATTTCTTTTAATATAAAAATTCGTATTAGAAATAGTTTATTTTTTCTATTTAATCTTGAAAGATGAAAATAAGCCCGTTAACATGACTTCTGAATATACAATTAAGAAAACTCAATGAAATAATTATTTCTCATTTATTTTTAATTTATTATTAGAATAGTGAAATGATATTTTTTGCAATTGTCTTTTTAATTTCGACGCTTTACCTGTTTATCTTTCACTCATTTTTTTACTTTTATTAAATTTCTAATTTGTATAACAATTTTTTCCGTACATTTTTACTGAAATAGTCAACCCGAATACAAGGGACAAAACTCGAAATTGCTTAACAGATTAGTGTTTCTCTAGGTTTCCATATCTTTTTTTTTTTTTTTTTTTTTTTGCCAGTCAATTTCTACATCTTAAAAATAAATGAAAATTTTGGAAAAACAAAAAAAAGCTCCCAGTTCCTTGCTTTGAAATTTACATTTTTCGATTTGTAAAAACATTCTTTTCTTTAATAACAAATTTAGATTTACTGTGATTGGAGAAAAGTAAGTCAAAATCCAATGCAAACTTAAGGTCTCCACTTTTTAAGCAGAACAAATATCGATACAGAATTTTTTCCCTAATAATCTAAAAGAAAATGATATTTTCTATAAAATCTTAGTATCTCTCTCTCCAAAAACTTCCAGCTGAAAATGTTTTTCTTTGTTCCATTCTCACCTTCAAACTTTTGTCTTTATGATATACAGAAATTATATGTAATACCATATTCGATATCGATTAAATAGCGTTTCAAGGAGGGTGGATAGGGAGTAAAATTAAGTGGTCTGAAAAATGTCTGCGAGTTTTTTGATAAAATAACTGATGCATTATATAATCGTCGGTTAATAAATGAACACCAAAAAATTCATTAAAATCAGATAATTTCCTGGTTTTAAGTGATTTTTAAAAAAAAAACTTGGAATAGTGAATTGTTACTGTATGAAATGTCCATGCGGCCATTTTGTTAGTTCTTATTAGAAACAACTTTCTTCTAAACCAAAGAAACCAAGATTTTGTAATTCCTAATAGAAAATTGTATAATCAAAACAGATATTATTAGGTAATATTTACTACCAAATTTTATAATATAGAAATTCTATAACTAGAACTTGCAACACTTCTATAACCAAGAATAATACTGCATCGATATATTCAAAGGATGTACTTAGTTTAGTGTTCGCCAATGGTCCGAAAGACCGGGGTTCAATCCCAGGTCGAGTCATACCAGAGACTTCGGTGTAGTAGCTATTGAAAAGGGAATCTTCGGGTCTCCCTTGATTACGGTCGCCAACTTTACTTACTTACTTTACTTGTATATTCATTACAGAGTTCCTGTGAAGAAGACTTTGGTAATAGATAATAACTAATAGTATCCGTTTAGATTGCATAACATTCCACTAGAAATAGGAAAATCCTGGTATCTGGTTTAAACGAAAGGACTCAAAGAATATATATATATATATATATATATATATATATATATATATATATATATATATTATGACAGTGTTGGTTGTCACTATCTCACTACATGGGTTTGTGGCTGATCAAACGTGATATAATTTGGAAAGAGCTCAATATCTGTGATAGAGCTATTATATAATAATAATAATAATAATAATAATAATAATAATAATAATAATAATAATAATAATAAGTAAATTTATATTAGGTTTTATATATATATATATAATAGCATGGAAGCTTGTCGGCGGCCCCAGGTTTCATGACGTTTTATAAACATCAATCATCAGACAGAGAACGAAAGACAATAAAGAAATCGAAAAACACAGTCAAAAGAACGTTAGGATTGTGCACAACTATTTATGTTTGTGTATATGTAGGGGGGTATATTTGCACATTATTATGTGTGGATGTATAAGTGATGTTTAGTATGTGTATGTATGAAGATACATGCGCCGCGCGGTAAATTTGAGGTTGTCTCCTGGATATATGAGACGCCATATTTAGTCAAAGTCGCGACAGACTGACCGAGTATATATATATATATATATATATATATATATATATATATAAGTGAAAAGAACGATTGATTACAACAGTCAGCTACAAAAATATCAACAGAACTTAAGGATGAACTGGAAAGCAACAAAAAAAAAATCTTGAAACCAATAATGAGAAGAAAAACATCTGCATGTCTACTTCAAGCGAAGTAACTCAGAAAACTCCACATTAGATGATCTGGACATTACTACCAAGAAAAAACTTGAAGAGATAAATTGAAGCAAAAGAAATTAATATTGTTCCTGTTCCGTATTAAAAAAAATTACCATTTTTTGGAGGGAGAAAGATTTTTCGATTGAAGTGAGTGACACGTAAGAGATTGATTGATTTAAACATTTTTGTTTTTGTCTGAATGGTAATTCTAACTAAGCGATAAGGCTATCTACTGTAACTTGCACTGTACAAGTCGATCTGTCATGGAGATCGACCTCAAGATTTTTAGCTCAAAATTCTGGGTTAAACCTATATCTACAGTATAAGTCAACCTCGAGATATATAGTAGTCTACTAGTAGTAATAAAGTCAATGTATGTCTATTTAATAAATAATCTTTATGTCTCAATAAACTCATTATTCTAGTAGTGTATAGAGTACGTAATTTTTCGCTGAAATTATACTTACATCAGTCATATATGAAACGTGCATATCTTATGCATTTGTGCTTATTTTCACACGAATTCACAATCATGAAATTTTGCAGATAAACAACATATCGTAGTTGTCTGACTGTCCGATTGTGTGCTGTGACGTTCCATTTAGTGTTTACAGTTAATGAATAAGCTGTTGGAAACAGCGTGCGATATAGCGTTAACATAATACTTAGATTGTGTAACATTTTTATTATTTTATTTTAATCTCTGTTAATTTGTTAGATATGTTCACAAAACACGAGTTGGAAATGTTTATGGTAGTCTGCTGGAGTCACGGGAAGGGATGTATATCGATTGTTGGAAGTACTATTCCTTTGGGTGACCATACTGGGGTAAAGGTTTGGATTTTAGCCCGACCGAATGAGTGGACCTCTAGATTTTTGTAGAGTTTTTTTTTCTTTAGGCTTAAAAGGTCGACTTGTATAATGGAATTTACGGTTATCATTTTACACCACCAGATTAAAGAACCACAAAAAAATAATCAATAATGTTCAATTAAATGTGGATAAGTCATTGATCTTTTTTCTTTTGAAGTCGAGAAATTTAAATTATGTACGATTAGTCACATCTTGCTGCAACATGATTTCTCGTTATCTATTATTTATTGTTATGGACCTCCTCTCGATGAGAGTCTACCTTTCTCTACTAGGAACAAAAAATTACGTTAAAACCTTTCTTTGAGTCAAATAACTATGCATATCAAATATGGGATATCTACATCAAACTTTGGGGCTGTCTACCAGTTGGGTAGAGCTGTGGAATGCAGAGGAGTAAGACATCCCACCAACGAGTGTCCTGGATATGACACTAAACCATCGAATGATGAGGGTTCACTCTTGGAGCTTTGAGGAATGTGGAGTATACCTTTACTGCCATTACTCCCAAGTCCACTCTGATCCGGAGTGGTAGTATCTGTTAGGGTCCCATCTATAACTCAAATAAAACAGTTTAATCATTTGCTGTACTTAAATCATTTGTTTACCTAAGCGATTAAAGGACTACATGAAAAAATCCATCGTGGCTCAGAACTGGGATACCTGGCATCTCAACACCAACCATGTTGTTTCCTCCTTTGAAAACATCTGCAGTGCCGCCTTTAAGGACAAAGGGCGCAAAAGGAGAAAATGCAATACTATCCCATCAAGCCCTGATCAGACGTTCAGCTGCGGTCGCTGCGTCCGTGCCTGCCTGTCCCACATCGGCCTTATTAATCAGAAACGTGTCTGCAGTCGGCGTGGGAAAGGCCGTTCTTGATTTTCTTTTCTAAGAAATCTAGTGAAACGTTTGTTTCATGATCTGATATGCTTTGTCCAAAGCGTAGAGAGACGTCGAATATTTGTAAACAAATGATTTATATTAAATTAAATTATTAATGTTAGACAGCAGTACTTGAAACCCTTTAACTGTGTGCAAATAAAACAATTAGTGTTTGTAATACTTAAAACCATTTAATTGTGTGAAAACAAATGAGCTCTGGCACGTTAAAAGATTGTTACATACAAATTATTCTTTAACAAATCAAATACGTCTAATATATATGCATGAATAGGATTTGGCATCAAATAACCTTCAAGGATTGATATGTCATGAAACACAACCCACCAATCAACCAGTAAAAGCCAGACTAACAAACAATTTGCTATTGTTAATATTGATTCGAGTTGAGAGCAACTAAATTCCATTGCATCTGGTGCAAAAGAGACATCATTGTTATTGTAAAAGAGACATTGTTATTGTAAAAGAGATATCATTGTTATTGTGAGATACTTCTGGTAGAAATTAACTTCTCACCAACTTTAAACGTCAGCCCAGTTGCCGGGGGTTGTAGAAAATGCCAACTGCAGTAGAATAAGACGCCTTCCACCGCCAACGAGTGGCCTGGTAAAGCTCCAGTCTCGGAGCTTTGAGGAATGTTGAATATCCTTTCATTGCCATTACTTTCAGGTCCACTCTGACCTGGAGTTGTAGTACGTGTTAAGGTTCCATGTATGGGTCAAATAGAACTGTTTAATCATTTTCTATATTTGAAACCTTTTAACTGTGTGCAAACAAATAACTATTGAATTGAATTATTAGTATCACATAGCAATACTTGAAACAAATTAACTATGAGTTTTGGTTCGTTTAAAAATGTTACCAAAAGGTCATTCGTTTACAAATCAACCAACGAACCAACTCAAACTAAACGTTTAGAGAAGAAGATATATGGGAACCGCACAAGAATGCTATATACAGATCAGCATAAACACCTGGAAGCAACACCCCACAAACAGCTGCTGCGCGGCAACCTGCCTCCAATCTCACAAACTATCCAAGTAAGACGAACAAGGCATGCTTGGCACTGATGTAGAAGTAAAGGCGAACTTATTAGCGATGTTCCCCAATGGACATACCAAAGACTTATATACTTGTGCGGACACTGGATGCAATAAACTATTGGGACGGATGGACAGGAATAATGAAAGAACTGTGCTTTTAACACATCTTGAAGATTATATATATAAACTAAAAAGAATTTAAATGTTGCTTTAGTTTTATTTCCTTACTAATAGCTTCAAATCTTTTCAATACAATACACAAAATCATCAGACGAAATTTTTTTCAAAGTTTCATCAGGCTTTTATATTTCTGTTTTATGCCTAAATTATAATAAATGGATTGTAATAAAATTAATTGCGAGTCGGAAGTGACAACTTTCGGTTGTCTCTGAACCGGATGTTGTTTACGAAGTTTTAAAACATATGCATAACCCACACATACATAATTTGTCGGTTAAACAAAAAGAAAATCGTGTAACTCAATTTTTTTCTCAAGTACTAAAGTGCTGCGTTTGCTTGTTGGACGTAAACAATATTTTTTTTATGTATTTGGCTATGAAAATGCTACTAACGAGGCAAAGTATATATATATATATATATACGAGGAGCATACGATAAGTTTCCAGACCTTTATGGTATGGGCATTTAAAATTGTCGTAGACTTTTAAAAATTCAGCATTTTATTGCTATACATCTTATGAGATGACTGACCATTTTTTTTATTTCAGCTTCAAATGAACAGCTACAGCGGCAATTGGAATACACCCTACAAAAGTCTGATAGTCATCGCTGGTGAATTTCAAAAATGCAATCTGACACTTTAGAAGAACGATATGCAATAAAATTGTGTTTTAAACTTGAAAAACATGCCACAGAAACGTATGGAATGCTTCATACTGCGTTTGGACCATCTTGCATGAATCGAGCATCAGTTTTTGAGTGGCATAAGGCATTCAAGGAAGGCAGGAAGTCTGTGAGGGATGATGAGAGGTGTGGGAGGAGTAAGGAAGTCAATACACCACAGTTGATTGGCAAAAGGGTTAGGGTTAGGGTTACTATGTTGAGGTTTAAAGGGAGTTCAGGAAGAGATTCCGTCGGAAGAGGCCAGCACTCTTCAAATCGGGCCAGTGGCATTTACACCAGGGTAATGCACCAGTCCACATCTCCATCCTTGTCACAGACTATTTGACCAAGATGGGTATCAAGACAGTTCCCCAGCCTCCCTATCGTCCAGACCTTGCTCCCTGTGACTTTTGGTTATTCCCTAAGCTCAGAGTCTGTCGTTATGAGAAAATTGAGGAGATGAAAGAGGCTGTGACGAAGGTCATTGACACGCTCACACAAGAGGACTTCCATGGGGCCTTCCAGAAGTTGTTGGAACAGTACAACGAGTGCATTGCAGCCGGAGGAGATTGCTTCGGAGGGGACTAGAGTTTTATGTGTGTACTATCAATAAAAGTGCCCATATGAAAAAAGTCTGGAAACTTATTGTATGCACCTCGTATATATATACAGGATATGTTACTACAAGCCTCTTGCGTAGATTAACTTGTCATCTATCCAACAAATTTTTATGAAATTGTATGTAATTGTATGCAATAAAACCTCACACCAATCAACATAAAATGTCATCCTATTCCAAAAGACATTAGAAAAATATTCATCTATATTACATACTACATAACATTAACTCTTACATTAATGAAAAGGTTTATAAATACTAGAAGTTGTTTTATATATATATATATATATATATATATATATATATAAACTTCAAAAAATAAAATAACGTTCAACATGGGAACAGGTACGCTAGATTCATTTAACAACAAAGAAGAAAGAATGTATACTGCAGTTAACTGTACATACCAGTTCTGTCTACATTTGTATACATTGGTTCAGACATTCTCCACACTATGTACACGTGATAATCTAAATAATAATAATAAAAAAATTTTTGCGTAAAATTTTTTAAAAAATCAATAAAGAAACTATTTAGAGAAACTACAAATATTCGACATCTCTCTACGCTTTGGACAAAGCATATCAGATCATGAAACAAACGTTTCACTGGATTTCTAAGAAAAGAAAATCAAGAATGGCCTTTCTCACGCCGACTGCAGACACGTTTCGGATTAATAAGGCCGATATTGGACAGGCAGGCACGGACGCAGCGACCGCAGCTGAAGATCTGATCAGGGCTTGATTGTGTAGTATTGCATTTCCTCCTTCTGTGCCCTTTGTCCTTAAAGGTAGCACTGCAGATGTTTTCAAAGGTGGAAACAACATGGTTGGTGTTGAGATGCTATGTATCCCAGTTCGGAGCCACGATGGATTTTTTCATGTAGTCCTTTAATCGCTTCTTTGGTCCCCTCTGTTGTGATGGCCAGCAGAGAGCTCATCGCACAGTACGATCCTGCGCAGGCGATGATTCCCCATTCCGGAGACGTATCGGAAAGAGGTCTGCTGAGTAAGCTGCGTGAGGTAGAGCTTCATCACTGAGTTCATTCAATCTCTTCAGAGTCATTTGAGAGACATAGGATTGGGCGTTGTCATAGAAAAGAATTGTTCCTTTTTAATTGACTAATGTTGAGTGTAAATGTTGCAGTTCTTGGTGCATGTTTTTGGTTGATTTCAAGACAATACTTATCTGTTGTGATGGTTATTGTGGATGATTCTGCTTGTCACTCACTAAACAACGACTATGACCTTATTTTGATGCAGATTTGGTTTTAGTAAGTGATTTGGTGCATGGACAGACGTCAGTTTTTATGTGCAATCCATTTTACCGTCACATGTCACAATGTGATCCAGAAATGGAAGCGCAAGGTAGAAATGGTAACTGAGATCTTCGTTCAGCTCCGGTGGAACCTATTTGTTCATGGTTAATTCATAATGGTTATTATTGATTAATGGTTAATTTATTTATGGTTAATTTATTAATAGTTAATTTATTCATGGTTAATTTATTAATGGTTGATATATTAATGGTTAATCTATTAATGGTTGATTTATTAATGGTTAATTTATTAATAGTTAATTTAATAATGGTTATTACTGATTAATGGTTAATTTATCAATGGTTATTATTGATTAATGGTTAATTTATTTATGGTTAATTTATCAATGGTTATTATTGATTAATGGTTAATATATTAATGGCTAATTTATTAATAATTAATTAATTAATGGTTATTATTGATTAATTGTTAATTTATTAATGGTCAATGTTTGGTTCTTCTGCAACCTCTACGTTTGTTTTTTCTTGGTCCGTTTCAATAATGGTCTTAAGAATACGCTGAATGTATCCGCTGTAGAGGGTTAAGAATTCCTCCCAAAGGGTGTCATAAGGATAACACTACTTTGCATCTGGTGGGTGACTGTATTTGTCTCTGCCTCCCACCGAACAGGACTTGACACAGGGTCAATGACTCGAAGGTCGGCTTAAAGTAGAAATTAGGGGAGGAGAAGGTCGGGCACGGGCTGAGGCTCGAACCCTGCTGGACTTTGCTGGTCATCGGCTCACTTAGTGCAATGTGAGCCTGATGAACCTGGCTGGACATGGACCCAATCATGGATCCTAGCACGAATGCCTGATTATAGCTTAAACTGGACAACGAGGTCCAATGCTATACTTGATGGTAAGCCAAAAGGCCATGAGGCGCGCAAGGTTGCATCTGATGAGTGACGCTCCAGTTCTGGAGCTCTGGGGAGTGTTGAGTTCCTCTTCATTGCCACTACTCCAGGTTTATTCGGAGTGGTAGTATCAGTTAGGTTCCTATCTGCAGGTTTAAAAGATTTGTTTACTTATTATTTGTATTTGATAGGAATACTTGATATCATATAACCGTGTGCAAAACATTCTTAAGAAACTACACAAACAAAAAAAAAAAAATGAAAATATAAACGTTAAAAGAACACAATTCCTTAACCTATAGGCATAGAATAAACTAAGACGGGTCGACATGCTGTTAAAATCAATTTGTAGTACCCCTCAATTGATTGTTGTCAATCGCAAAAGGATATTCAAGATCCTCCTCATATTCAAAGCTCTGGTCTCCGAAGCGAAATTTTTGGGACCACCTTTGTGTTGTTTATTCGTTGATAGACTCCTGACCAAAATTCTTCGTTGATGTTTGACTGATATTGAATATAGGTTCTGCTGTTTTATGTCCCATTTTGAATTTATACAATAAAATTGCTTGAATCTTTTTTCCATCTTTAATTTGACAGCCTAAAATTAACAGGAATAAACAGTGAAAACAAAACAAGCTGAAATCAGTTGAGTGAAATTTACACTTTAAAATCATTGATTAAATGAACATAATTAAATAATGGTCTATTTCAAAATACTGTAGTAAGATAATGGTCTATTACAAAATGCTGTTGTTAAATAATATTCTATTCTAATATATAGTTAGATAATAGTCTATTCTAAAATACAGAAGTTAAATAATAGTCTATTCCAAAATACTGTAATTTGATAATAGTCTATTTCAAAGTTGTGTAGTTAAATAATAGTCTATTTTAAAATACTGTTGTTAGATAATAGTCTATTCCAAAATACTGTAGATAAATAATTCTTTCTCCCAAAACATGCATCACAGCTTAAATTAACTAAGACCGCAATTGTTTTTGTATTAACCTATCTGAGGCTGTACTCAACAAAGAAATTGAGAACTTAAAGACATAAGATGATTTCGGAAGATGTCTGAAAGAGTCGAAAAGGTTCTTGTCTGAGCCAAATGACGAATAGCTATTTATTTTTCTTTTAATTAAATTTTATTTTGGAATAGTTAAAGAAACTTGAGAAAAGATGTGCCAAAATGTGTTGAATTGTGAGATGAACATGTGGAATAGCGTATTCATTTCAGCACCTCTTCCTCTCCCTCGTGTGCAATTCTAATCCTTAGAGGAACTTCAGATGTGAAATGGCTTTATCAAAGAAAAAGCAAAAAAAAAAAAATTTTTTTTTAAATGTTAGAAAAGTGGGTATTTAAATTCCTGGCGATGTGGGGAGATGTGTAACAATATCTGGTGAGACCCGAAAAACGCTGGGAAATTATCCGGAATGTGTGTGTGTGTGTGTGCGTTAATTTACTAAGCTTTTTGCTTAGATGTAGCACAAGGCCGCATGAATGGGGCACCCAATGAGAATCGAACTCACTCGTGTAGGTTTGCTAGTCTACCTTGCTAACCATTACACCACCCGAGGTGCCCTTGTGTCTGTGTGCGTGTGTGTGTGTGTGTGTGTGTGTGTTTTAAAGAATGAAAATCACTTTAACGATCAATTATCATCAGAATATTAATATCAATAATATTGCTTATGACTTTTGTTCATATCCACCGTAACAAGGATGTAAAATTCAAATTTCTTACATAGAGTATTTTCAATTATTACCAATTTCTGATGGGTATTTCTTTACTCTTAATTTACTGGCTTCTTTTTTTTTATCACAACTGTCACAAGGTTATTAATAAAAATCATATTATATATACTTCATGTGACAAACGAAGAACTTAAAGGAAATATCTGGACTTTTCCAGAGAATAATTTTTTTTAGGTTTTTGGAATAAGAAGGTGACAGTACTACAATCAGAGTCGGAGCACTCGGAAAATCCCAAAAAATCTAGAACGGAGGAACTAGAAATGGGAGATCAAGAAATTCGAGGAAGAATTGAGATTCCAGAGTACTACTGTGATCGGCAAGACTATCTCGAAGAATTCTGGACAGCTGTGGAGACTTGCTGTCTCTCGGACTCCAGTGAAAACTACCAGTTAAAAGCGGTGAGAAGAACTTCTTGAAATAAATTTCTGCAGCAGAAATCTCATCAAAAAATAAATAAATACCAGGGCAGTGACATAATCTGAACCCTTCGTAAAACAGACAAGGGAGGAACTGAGACAGACGGACAAGTGGACAAAGAAATTGATGACGATGCACAAGGCCTTATACTCGAGAGATGACATGGACCGACTCTAAGTGTCAAGAAAAGAAGGAGGAAGAGGAATTGCTAGAATTCAGAATTGCGTAGATGCATCAATAGAAAGACTCGAGAGATAGAAAAGAAAGACTAATTACAGCAGCCTGTAACAACAGTAGCAAAAGAAGGCAAAACAAAAATAACCAAAACTAAAATAAAAAAAAAAGTCTTTATGGATACTTCAAACGACAAACTGGGAAATTACACATGAGAAGACATGGGCATCGCTAGGAAAAGGAAATCTCAAAAGAGAAACTGAATCTCTTTTAATAGCAGCACAAAATAATTCCATAATGACCAATTATATGAAAGCGAAAATCGATAATACGCAAGAGAAGAGCAAGTCTGGAGACAGAAATGAAACGGTTAATCACTGAATAAGTGAAGGCAACAAGCGAGCACAAAACAGTAAGAGACAAGACCTGACAGGGTGGGAAAGGTGATCCACTAGGACTTGTGCAAGAAATTTAAATTTGACCATACTACCAAATGGTATATGCATAAACCAGAATCCGTCTTGGAGAATGAGACACAAAATTCTCGGGTATTTTGAGATACAAACTGATCACCTAATCCCGACCAGAAGACCAGACAATTAACAGAGAGAGAGAGAGAGAGAGAGAGAGAGAGAGAGAGAGAGAGAGAGAGAGAGAGAGAACGAGAGAAAGAGAGAACTTGCTGTATAGTGGACTTTGCGGGTCCAACGGAATACAAGGTGAAAAAAAAAAATCAAAGAAAGCGAAAACAGAGACAAGTACTTAGACCTTACCAGAGAACTAAAAAAGCTAAGGAACATGAAGGTGACAATGGTACCAGTGTGTAATTGGCACGCATGGAACGATCCTTAAAGACTTGGTAAAGAGGCTGGAAGAGTTGGAAATAGGAGGACGAACCGAAACCATCCAAACTACAGCATATCTACATTTTTAGTGTTATCATTTCCAAGAGCATTTTTTTGCACACGGTCCTAACGTGCGAATAATTTTAAAACAGATCTATCTGATCTATAGATGGAATCCGAACAGGTACTATCACTCCGAGTCAGAGTGGACTTGGGAGTAGTGGAAATGAAGGCGTACTCCAACATCTCCAGAACTCCAGAAATACGTGGTGCATTCAATAAGTTTCCAGACTCTCGTAGACTCTTGAAAATTCAGCATGTTATTGCTATACATCTTATGAGATGACTGACCAATTTTTATGATTTCAGCTTCAAATGAACAGCTACAGCATACAGAAATACAGCATACACCCTACTAAACCTTGATTGTCACAGCTGGTGAATTTCAAAAATGCAATCTGGACGTGAGGACACTTTAGAAGAACGATATACAATAAAATTATGTTTTAAACTTGGAAAACATGCCACAGAAACGTATAGAATATTTCAGACTGCGTTTGGACCATCTTGCATTAATCGAGCATCAGTTTTTGAGTGGCATAAGAGATTCAAAGAAGGCAGGGAGTCTGTGAGGGATGATCAGAGGTGTGGGAGGAGTAAGGAAGTCAATACACCAGAGTTGATTGGCAAAAGGGTTAGAGTTAGGGTTACTATGTTGAGGTTTAAAGGGAGTTCAGGAAGAGATTCCTAGGGAAGAGGCCAGCACTCTTCAAATCGGGCCAGTGGCATTTCCACCAGGGTAATGCACCAGTCCACATCTCCATCCTTGTCACAGACTATTTGACCAAGATGGGTATCAAGACAGTTCCCCAGCCTCCCTATCGTCCAGACCTTGCTCCCTGTGACTTTTGGTTATTCCCTAAGCTCAGAGTCTGTCGTTATGAGAAAATTGAGGAGATGAAAGAGGCTGTGACGAAGGTCATTGACACGCTCACACAAGAGGACTTCCATGGTGCCTTCCAGAAGTTGTTGGAACGGTACAACAAGTGCATTGCAGCCGGAGATTACTTCGAAGGGGACTAGAGTTTTATGTGTGTACTATCAATAAAAGTGCCCATACGAAAAAAGTTTGGAAACTTATTTAATGATCCTCGCAAAACCTCAATATCAGATGAAGGACACACAGGACAACCCTTTTGGAGTGGGGAATTCTCACTCCTGTGACAGGGAATAGAATCAGCGAAGTCTAAGCATCGTTGACAGGCCGATGTGTGTGTGTGTGTGTGTGTGTGTGTGTGTGTTCACTCCTTCGTGTATGGATACGATAGTGGAGTATTAAACATTTTAAGTCTCATTAGTTGGTTTTGTTAAACGACTTGAAAATTTACAATTTTTACTGAGTTTTTATTAACAATTTTCCCGGATAAAGGAATCGTCCTTCTTCCAGATGAGCTATGACACACATTTTCTCACTGACTGTATTTACGTTCAATCAAATAACTGTGTGTATCTTCGCATATGCGTATGTATGTATGTATGTATGTATGTATGTATGTATGTATAATTAAGTGTGTAGTGGTATATATGTAAACGTCTGTACGCGTGTTCATTTTGTGTGGAAGCGCCTGTAATATTTTTTGTATATCAGGACCCATAAAAAGTGCTAAGATATGGAGGTTTAGTGAGTATAGAGTGTGTGATTGATTGTACACGTATTCTTGTTTTAAATGCATGTACACAAATGTATATATGATAAAAATATGACCATCAACAGTGAGCATAAACAAATGTTTACATAAGTGTGTTACAAGAAGGATTTTGCTTGGTTTGCAGATTATTTTCTGAATTCTAACAATTGATGTTTTCACATGAAACTTGCGCACGCGCGCGTGTGTGTGGAATATAGGTATTTACTAAGTTTTGGATAGTCTGGCTCAAGGTCAATAGTGTGTGAAGCCGGTGCCGATCGAACTAATGCTTGACTATTACATGTCACTTTACCATTTTATGATGATTGGTGAGGCATCCTAAGTATAATGTAGTCGGGCTCAAGGCCACAAATAAAGGCCACCCAGTGGGGATCGAACTGAATAATGATTTTTTGTACTTTGTCGCTATCCAAACCAAAGTGTCAGTAAAGCGCGCCCAATTTTGTATCTTTGGCATAATATGGTTAGAGTGTTCAATCACTGATCGAGTCATACTAAAAACTCAAAAAATGGTACTTGATGTCTCTTTGCATAACACTCAGCATTATAAGGTACGGATCAAGGGTAATTGGAGCAATCCCGCCAAAAGAGTAGGGCCCTCCTCTACACCTCGATATAGTAACTTTTGAAAAGGCAGTCTTCGGGTCGCTCTTGACTACGGTCAGACAATTTATGTGCATAACGTGTGTGTGTGAGAAAAAGAGTGTATACATTATGTATGAGCGCATAATGTGTGTGTGTGTGTGTGGGTAGGTGCAGTAAGCATTTCATTTGTTAGTGTTAAGTTGAACGATTGCGGTTTTTGTATGAATGTTTTCTTTCTTTCTTTCTTTCTTTCTTTCTTTCTTTCTATGTGTGTGTGTGTGTGTGTTTAAACGCGATCATTTGTGTCTGTACGTGTGACCTCTCTCAGTCATTATGATAATATATTTACCCAACCTCTCCACCACAGGCAAAGTGTGACACAAGGTCTATTTTTATGCGGAGTACACACTTACACTCACTCATATATGATGTAATGGTTAGTAGGAGATGCTATTTGTAGATCATTGCTAGAGAGTTCGATTCTCACTGGGTGCTCCATATTTCAGGCCTTGTGCTATGATTAAATCCGTCTTCAAGACTGGTTACCTTAACAACCTGTCCTACTATTTACCCATGGTATAATGGTTAGCAAACTAGGCTTGCAAACCTTCACGAGCGAGTTCAAGTCTCATTGGGTGCCCCATCTATACGGCCTTGTGCCACATCTAAGCCAAAAAGCTTTAAAAATTACGACTCTTTGTCCATAGCTGAAGTGTACACATCTCTCAGATATTTATTCATTTAGGTTAAAAATTGACGTTATTATTCATTAAATGGATCTTTTAAAATTCAAGCGTAATTTTATTTATTCATTTTGTATTCAATGCGGGATTTTTTGCATCAATTAACTGGTGACTTTCACATGAATGGAGACCAAGTGATATCAAGTCACCACAGTAATTAACCAACTCTTATACTTTTTTAAAACTTCATTAACACGAAGTGAACGCAAACAATCGCGTCCAGGATTTGAACTCGGGTCACCGATTCCATTTCCTCACTCATCATAAATAAGTATGCGTTTGCATACCGTCGAGAAGTTAAGCTTAGTTGTGGCACAAAGCCCGAAGTATGGGGCACCCAGTGAGAATTGAACTCTCTAGTAATAGTCAACAAAGGAGCCTCACTCACTAAACATGTGAGGCTCCTTTGTCATCTATCTTAAGTTTACTGTTCTTTTTTTCTTTCTTTCTTTCTTTCTATTGTGTTTACTGTTTGTGTATGCTAGTGAGTATGTGGGTATAGAGTATGTGCAATGTTTGTATGAATGCTTTTTTGCGTGTTCATACGAGCATTATTATTTACTTCATGTATTGTGTGTGTTTACAAGGTGTGAGTATGTGCAAGTGCACGCATGCGCGTGTTTCCCTGTTTATTCCTATCTTTTAACTCTCACTCTTTTTTCTTCTCTCATCTCGTAAATCTATCTATCTATCTATCCCAGCCCTTTCATATCTATCTATCTATCTATCTATTCCAGCCCTTTTATATCTATCTATCTATCTATCTATCTATCTATCTATCTATCTATCTATCTATCTATCTATCTCAGCCCTTTCATATCTATCTATCTATCTATCTATCTATCTATCTATCTATCTATCTATCTATCTATCTATCTATCTCAGCCCTTTCATATCTATCTATCTATCTATCTATCTATCTATCTATCTATCTATCTACTAGTTTGTGGTCATTTATCTTAATCTGAGTCGGTTCAAATCTTATCTATCTCTATATCTGTTTGTATGTGTCTATTGAATTTCAGGCTGATTGCTTTTTCAAGGACCTCTTTATCTAAAGGACCCCTCTTTCTTTTTGCCCCTCGCGTCTGTTTTAGTTGTTCTTCTACTTGAAGGACCCCGAAAGAATAAATAAAATCTTTCTTCTAGCTTCACTCAATGTTATCAAACCTTCTTTTTACTCTACCTACTTAATACTCTTTCTTTCTCAATAATCTCTCCACCCACTCCAGTAGGAAGCCAATCGTCCGCCGTCTAATAAAACTTAGCACACACACACACACACACACACACACACACACACACACACACACACACACGTATTCAAGTAACTACATTCATCACGAATACATGTATACGTATATAAATAAACGCAATAATCTCTCTCTCACACACACACAACACACGCACTCATTCACTGTATCTTCCCGACACACTCAACATTGGTGCATGTGTTATGCGAGGTAGGTGCCCAGAAACAAGCAGACCAAGTGATTGCAGCTCTACTATAACTACTAATGGTGCTGCTATTTTCACAACTACTACTACGATAGTACTTCTGTTTAACTACAACAGCGAATAATAGATTACTTACTTTTTTAGTACATAGGTGGGACTTTTCTCTATTTTTTCTCACTCTTTAGTTTTATATTGTCAACAATCTCAATTTACAAGCACACACACACACACCGTCATTTTTTGGTTTTTAGCTATTTCTCTCGACCCAGAAGGAATTTAATCGTTTCCTCTGTGTGTGTGTGAAAAATACTTTTGTTAAGAGGTCTTGTATCTTGTTTTTTTTAACCCTACAACCAACAATTAACTGCTACGATCAACCTGAACCACAAGAAAATCGCACCGTTTGTGTATGTGTGAAAAGTAGAGAAGATTCTTCATCATTCTTGGTTATAAGACGAATCGAAACCGGATCATACATTTGTACTTTAAAGCTAGTACTGAATATTTAAAGAAATAATTAAGGTTTTTTCCTTAATTTTATATAAAAGAAAGAAAACTACACCTTTTGATTCCTAAATAATCCTAATTCAACTGTAATCATGGGTGTTGGAGGCTGTTATACGTGTATTAAATATTTGATGTTTGCATTCAACTTTCTATTTTGGGTAAGTAAAAATTTCTTTTATTGCTTAATGATATCAACTCGGAATATTTGTACATGTGTAATACACACACATATACATACACACATACATAAATAAACACACACACACACACACACACACACACACACACACACACACACACACATATATATATATATATAATATATATATATATATATATATATATATATTCTTAAACTTGTCTATTTACAGTTAGTTAATTTTCTCAATGACTAGTTTATTAATGAGATTATTATTTGATTTTAAAAAATAGAAAAAAAGAAAGAAAATAAGAAAGAAAAAATAACCGTGATATCTTTTTTCAGTATGTGGCATTTTTGTTACTATTTCAAATATGTATGACTGAATTTCCCAACATTTTACAACTATTGTATTTTTAAAAATCTGACGTCTTTTCCTTCTTTTAAAATAATCATATACATTCTTTAATGAATGTGGGTGATTTTGAAATAAATAATACAAAAAAATAAATAAATAAATGAATGAAAAACGATATAAAAAAAGGAAAAAGCATCAAGAATTATTGTCGTTTATTTGTATATTTCTATTTCTTGCCGCCCTTCTTATCCACGTAGAAAAGGAAGTAGTCCTTTTTATATCTCCCTTTCTCTTGTAATATTTCTTCGCTTTTGACTCTCTGACTGTCAGGACCAGGTGCTATTTTAGAAATTTCTTTTGAAAACTTTAAATAGTCAATTTGGAGATTTCACTTCAAGGGAAATTTCTAAGTCTTTTACCCCATTAAAAAAAAATTCACCACCTACTATTGATTCAACAAACTTTGCATAATTTTGCATTGATAAAAAGATCGAGCACATGCCGCTAAAAATGTATTAAACGAACCAACAAATAAATAAATAAATAAATATATATATATATATATATATATATATATATATATATATATATATATATATATATACGAATAAATAAATAAATAAATAAATAGGGATTATGGCTTTTATTTATATAGTAAAAGCGTTTTAGCAGTTCATTTCTGGCGCAGATCTAGTTGTAGAATCAATAGCAAAGTAAATAAAAACCTTGTTCCATGTTCATCGTTTTTACAATGATGTGATATTATTTTTAAAAATTTTTAAATCTTTTATGAGTCAAATAATTTAATTTATTAACAACAAACGATTTGATAACATTTCATCAATTCATATCTTTATAGAGCCATATTGATAAATGAATTCTTTTCTTTCTCCCGAAATTGTTTTAACATACCATTCATAAAAAATAATGCTGTATATTTTATTCTTATGCAAAACACGAAATGCATTAACTAAAATAGAAAGGACTTGCATTCTTATGTTAAAATAAATGATTAAGAAAGTGTTAAATTTATATTTCCTGATTTGCATGGTTGCTAAAATGAGAAATAAATGCATGAACTTCGATGATCGAAAAATCATTATCATGTAGTAACGAACTATTTGTGCTACACGCTATTCAAAAAGTTGTCAAATGTTAAGTGTACACATCTCTCAGATATTTATTCATTTAGGTTTAAAAATTGACGTTATTATTCATTAAATGGATCTTTTAAAATTCAAGCATAGTTTTATTTATTCATTTTGTATTCATTGCGGGATTTTTCGCATCAGTTAACTGGTGACTTTCACAGGAATGGAGACCAAGTGATATCAAGTCACTACAGTAATAAACCAGCACTCTCATCATCATCATCATCACCATCATCATTATTATTATTGTTATTATTATTATTATTGTTGTCATCATCATTATCATATGACATTTCTCATTAGTCGTATCTGTCCACACTATTATCGAATTCTCTTCTTTCAATCACTCACATACTGATTTTCGTAATCAAATGCTATCGTGTTTATTATTATTATTGTTACTCCTTTCTGGATCGCGTTTATTATTATTATTATTATTATTATTATTATTATTATTATTATTATTATTAATGCATTGCATTGCAATTAATACCTTAGATCCCGATAAATGCATTGTACATGAAAACTGTAATACCACGTCTTTCTCTTAATTAGCCTAATAAGTAAATAATAACTGATGATGATTATTAAAATAGCTGCAGTTGTTGTCATATCATATGACACTGACAGGTTTTTCATGCTAAAATGATGAATTGAACAGTTCAAGTTGGGTGCTGGTACAGTCATTAGCGTGCTTTTAGAAAAATACTAACGTTTATTGTTTTTTTTTTCATATTACTGAAAAAAAGGGAGAAAAAAGATGTACGTGAATAAAGCCAAATGAATAATGTCACAAGTCATAATGTAAAATGAAATGTTAAGCTGGGGACTTCCGAAAAAAAAAAATTCTACGGATGCTTATTCTCGCTTTTTTGCTAGTTTCAAAATTATGTTCTCTTTAGAATGTCTTTAAAAAATTTGAAATAAAACAGTAACGTTAGAAACTTAGTAAAACCCACCAAACACCTTAAAACAATTTTAATTTAACATGACAAAGACATGAGAATACGTCACTGCCGTTATAAAAATATTTTTGCTTAAAAATATTCAATACTCATCCTTATTTTCGTCTATTATTTATTATGTTTACTGTTTATAATCCTTGTCTTGATATAGTTCAAATAAATTCTCTTTTTTTAAGCTGAAAAATATCCTAAATAATTTGTTGTGGGTTTACGAAAGGAAAACAAACTGCTTAAATGTTTATCACTGCTAAAACTGTATGTATGTATGTATGTATGTATGTATGTATGTTGGACCATTGTGTCCATATATCGACAAATAACAATATATCTTGCTTGCTCTGTGTATCTCTTCAGAGACCCGTGTAGAATATCATCAAAAGAAATCACATGACAACAGGATGAATATAATAGATTTGAAAGGGAAAAAAAGCGGGGTTTTTTTTGTTGTGCTGTGTGTGTGTGTGTGTGTGTGTGTGTGTGTGTGTGTGTGTGTGTGTGTGTGTGTGTTATAAATTATATCACCTTCATTCTTCCATATTTAAAACTGACCAATGTGTGTGTGTATGTGTGTGTAAGACGCTCGTAAAGGTCAGAAAAATGGGGCACCCAGTGTGAATCGAACTTACTAATGATAGTCTGCTAGCTTAGTTAGTTAACTATTGCACAACGCAGGCGCCCTAAGAAGTTGTTCGTAATGTTATTTTTATTTGTGTGTGTGTGTTGTTTTTGTATTTATTTTTTCGTCCAGGATGGATACTGGACAGACTTAATCATTATTTCTAAATTTAACCGTAGACATATTTTTATTTATTTATTTATTTATTCTACTTCTGATTTGGTATTATAAATAAATCTGCTTTTAAAAGAATTTTTAAAAATCCATTATTCATTTTCTTCCCGAGGCCGAGACAGTAAAAAGAAAAACGCTACAATTTTAAATTTAATTTATGTTGAAGACAGAGAAAAACAAAAAACAAAACAAAAAACAAAAATAAAAACTGTGAAATTCCCGAGAGAAAAAACAAAACCTTAACGTTTTAATTTTCTAACTGACCTGTTTTCTTTCCCAGTGATCAATAAACTTCAAAACAGTCTACTGACAAATAAAAATTTGTCATTTAAAATTCATAGTAAAGCAGCCTCCATGGATCATATATATATATATATATATATATATATATATATATATATGAGAGAGAGAAAGAGAGAAAGAGAGAGAGAGATTTAAAATGCGGGTATTTGCCAGTCTCGGAGAGGAACCGTTATAAATTAAAATTCGATAGTAAGATTCCTTCTTATGTGGCGTTGTATTTGACTGATTAAACTTAGCTTGGCCTAACTTGGGCTGTTTGGCTGTCATAAGTTAGATTCTTATTAGGTGCTCCATGCATATAGCCTTCTACCAGACAAGCCTAGATTAGCTTTTGCTCAGCTTAACCAAGGCTGTTATTTCTACCATCACGCGTTGTTCAGTCTTTCTCATAAAGTGGGTACTCCATATACCTGTCGCCTTGTGCCAAACTAAGTTTTAAATCACTATTTACTACTATAGTAGTGGTGAATTTGATTTTCCTTACTTAATGTCTAACTCTATGTTAAGCTTGAATAAATACATAATCTTTGATTGTTACTGCTGTGAGTTCGATTCTCCCTACTGGACTTCCCACACTTAATCTTTGAGTCAAACTTAAACTTTGAACATGTCTCGTCGTAGAGATGTATAGTTCCCACTAATCTAACGGTTAGTGTTCGAATAAGGGTAAGAGCTAGGATTTCAAATGAATGATTTTTAACAAATTACTTCTTTTTTTTTTCTCTTGATTTTTGATTGTAATGGATCAGTGATTATAATTTACCCGAAAGAAAGTAAAGTAAGTTAATTAAATTATTTGTTCTTGTCATATTTTCTTCATAAAATATAAATTAGCACCTGTTGATGCATGCTCAGCTTAGTCCAATGGAAGCCAAAATGGAAGGAGTTGGGAAGATTATGTTGCGCTAGTCTTCGAAGTCGGTAAGCCTAAAAAAAAGGCTTGCTTGCTTTTCAAGCTAGCATTCAGGATATTAGGTTTTGGGCCCTAGCACCAATCATGATGGGACCAACGAAGCTAGCTTTTGTTATTTTTATGTAGTTCAGTGGTTAGTGTTTTGAACTTGGGACTGTAGGTATTTTTCCGTCCGAATTTATTTTCTGTCAGTTAAGTTTGAGTTAGTTGATCGGACTAAAATAAAAATAAAAAAGAAGAAAGAATAAGAGATTGACTGATTATATGTCAGACTAAAAACAGAAGACTATTCTTCAGAAAATAAATAAATAAATAAATAAGCTCTTTGCTGAAGTGAAGGTTTATAAAAATTTACGTTGCACAGTAACCTACGTCACTTGGTACTTACCTAGTAGTGGTTATTTCGATCTACATAGTGGAAATTTTACAATTGATTGACAATATTAGACAATATCCAAGTGGTGGACTTGGTATCAATATCACCCTTATTGCTGATCATAGGTTCAACAAGTAACATTATCGGTCGATAAAATTTGCTAAATTCGAGTTTCACTCACGCGGATACGGTCGGATAAATAAATGAATAATCTACTTTTACTTTTAAAAAGGATTGAATTATATATATGACCTTAGGGTTTCAAACCTTTGAACTTTAATGGATTTTTAATTTGTTTAAAAATCAAGTATTATAAGAAAAACAGAAATGTTTTGTTTTTTAAGTATCATGTTATCGCTTGACAGTCTATGCTTCATTCCTTTCTTTTTTTTTTAAATTCTTTTTCTTAAAAAAAAGGAAAAGATTTTAAAAAGAAAATAATGAATTGGATAGCAGGTGTATAGAGTTTGTTATGGGGACTGGTCAGAATTAAATATTTAATTAAAGTAAAAATGAAAATACCATACATTATGGGTTGTGTCGGGAATACTTATGTAGAATTCAATGATTTTAATTTAAATTAATTTCTGTCGCGTGAGCCATTTAGGATTTTTAACATTTTCTTTCTTTCTCATGGAATTCGCATATAAACTGGTAGATGGATAATATGCCAACGACTTTATCTGTTGAGCCATAAAAGCTACAATAATGTGATTTCTCAGATTGATAGTTGATCCGATATAATACGAAAAAGACTATTATTAGTCTCCAGAATGCCAGAATCACAATTTAGGAATTAATATCTTAAGATTAACGTCTTAAACTAATTGGCCGTTATTCTCGGTATTACAATAAATATGAATGTTTTATAGAATTGGATCTTTGGTGTCTGGTAGAAAAGATAGGTTTAAAGGCTTGGTTTAAACATTGTGAAATTAAGTGAAGCTATACTTTCCTGATATTGTGAATTGCCTTCAAGACTGACTCATTTTGGAAATAAATGTGTATAAATTTATTAAGGGCAAAAATTTAAACTGAAATTGGCCCAGTAACTTCTGTTTTGACATCGCTTGTGGTAGTCGTAATGGTAGAATTTTGATCAAATTCAAAGACATCTCGTTTTTTCCCACGATTTAAGAGGATTTACTTAATGCAATTGCTATTTAAAGATGTTTGAATATGAAAAAGAAAAAAAAAACATTTGCACAATTTTTATTTTTATTTTTTATTTATTTATTCATGTTTTTATATTAAAAAAAGATTGAATTTCATTTAAAAAGAAAAAAAGGAAGGACTAAAAAGAAATCGATTCTGTATCAGACTTTACTTGAAGATAATTAAAGAATTCAATTTAAACTCAGTTCTCTTCGAAGGCTAAATTTACGATGGGAGATGAGTATTGCAAATCTGTACTTATTAATAATGGTTTTATTTCAGAACTCGCATTTTTATCCCCGTGCTTTGCTTCCACTACCAAGTTGAACTCTCAGACTTCGTAGGTAGCGGTCAACATATGGACAGTGCTGTAGATTGCTATCTTTGACTGAAGCCTTAATGTACAACCTTATTGAGCAGCTATCCAAATAGCAAAAAACATGGTCGGTAAATAAAAATTACAAAACAAATTAAAAGAAAAAAAAAAGGCTTTTGAAAGAAAAGAAGGACGAGATCCCAGAAACAAGGACAAAAACCGTTTTCTTTTAATTCAGAAGCTAAATTATTTACTAACATTTCATAACTGGAAACAAAAGAAAAGAACACTTCTTTTTGATCAGCATGAAATAAAAAAAAAACTTTGTTTCATATATCTCAGTAATTTTCTAACAACATAGTCTGTTTATTTTTAGGTTATTTCTTTATTATTGTATATTTATGAAAATGTTTTTGTTTGTTTATGAAGCATTTTCGTTGCTTACTAAACTTTGCTTAATTTGACAAACAGGCCTTGAATTGTTTATAGTATCTGTTATTAATAATATGTGGTCAACCCATCTAAGCAAACTCATTGCTACTTAACTTCAGTTTTAATTAGAACCTGGAGAAACTTTCTAATTGTCACTCAATAATTTCTTTGATGGTTTGGTTTCTTTGTTTAATGGCATATCAACCTTTGTAGGTTATTTACAGCCAAAGCTATTCTCCTAGAAGAACAGTAGTGGTACTATTTAACACATAGCTGGGTAATAATTTCTTTGAATTTCTATTCTTCTTATGTTGCTGAAAGCAACAAAGATAAATTTGGTTTGGTTTCTTTGCTTAACGACATACCAACCTTCATGGATTATTTAATGCCAAAGCCATCTTTGTGGGAGAGCATTAGTGATACTATTTAAACCACAGTTAAGGGATAAGGGATTCATATGTTTCCAAATGGTATTAGTCCGAAAGTGAATGTAACACCTGGACTGGAGTTTGAACCTGCTTAATATGATATTGGAGTTCAGCACGTTAGCCACTACACCATGGGGACTATCTTCCACCCCCCCCCCCAAAAAAAAGATAAAGATGCAAGTTTTTAACACCATGTTTTGTGTTGGACACCTTGTATGTTGTATTCAGAAATTAGAATTTGCTTTTGTGCTTTTTAAGTCTGGTAGAGTACCAATTGTTCAACAGAATGACGGGATTCAGTACTAATTTCTCCCTTTTAGCAGTATCACATTGACATTGGAAACAATTAACACCTGATGAATCTCAAAGAAAATACATTGGTTGAAACTTAGTGTTAAAAACAGTAAAGATGAATGGTTGCTTGGTTTTGTTTTACAACATGTTAACCATTTTACATCAAAGTCAGTTTAATAGTTATAGTCTCCAATTAGATATGATACAAAAATCTATCTTCACAATCATTTGCTAATGATTTTATTAAAGAAATACATCACCGTCAGTGGTCAGGAATTAAGGCAAACATTGCTCACAGAGTAGGGTTATAGATATAATATAAATCTATTGCTAATGATTTTACGATAGAAATTTAAATGATTTTACTATAGGAATGATTTTACTATGGAAATGCATTATTGTCAGTGGTCAGGAATTAAGGCAAGTATTACTCACAGAATAGGGTTATAGGTATAATATAAATCTGTTGCTAATGATTTGACTATAGAAATGTAAATGCTTTTACTATAGAAATGATTTTACTATAGAAATGATTTTACTATAGAAATGCATTATTGTCAGTGATCAGGAATTAAGGCAAGTATCACTTGTAGAATAGGGTTATAAGTATAATATAAATCTATTGCTAATGATTTTACTATAGAAATTTAAATGATTTTACTATAGAAATGATTTTACTATAGAAATGCGTTATTGTCAGTGGTCAGGAATTAAGGCAAGTATTACTCATTGAATAGGGTTATAAGTATAATATAAATCTATTGCTAATGATTTTACTATAGAAATTTAAATGATTTTACTATAGGAATGATTTTACTATAGAAATGCGTTATTGTCAGTGGTCAAGAATTAAGGTAAGTATTACTCACAGAATAGGGTTATAAGTATAATATAAATCTATTGCTAATGATTTTACTATAGAAATGTATTGTAAATAATTTTACATTAGAAATACGTTATTGTCAGTGGTTAGGAATTAAGTGTTACTGGCAGAATATAGCTATTATATGATATAAAATGCATTGTAAATGATTCTACCATAGAAATGTCTTAATATCATTGATCAGGAATTAATGCAAGCAATAATGACTGACTACAGCTTTTATATGAATGATTATTTAAAATGTTTTTTTATCTGTCTGTTTATTGATTTGACACTGTAGCATGAAGGGTTGGATATTGCAGTTTTTCTAACCAGCTGGTTCATGTAAGACTTTTAGCAGAGTCTTCTGGATTGTAGCCAAACCTCTTTTGCTGCAACTTCATTTTAATCAGATCATTTGTAAAAAGAAAAAAAAATCTACAGTAATGGGAGAAGTTTTCAAACATTTATAATGCTTCATTTTTGTATATTGCGGACTTGAAACAACGCATTCAATCTCCTTTCCTCCAATTAACACTGACAATAAAAGACAAATCAATGAAGTTCTTTTCGTACAATAATTATTTTCTTTGTCGTACGGATTTCATACTCTCATAAATGGGCTTGTCTGTGATTATTCCTTAATCACTGTGTAAATTGAAGGACTAAAAATAAATAATAATTTAACTCCAGTTCACAATATAATTCCTCTACTTAAAAAAGAAAATGTACATCTATATCCTTGTCCTTGAGGTCATAATAATTATGCGAATGCATATTTCAAATCCTCTTGGGAAGACATGGCCCTGGAGGTGACCGTGTCCTCTGTAAAGAGTACGGATGTAACTTGCAAGACACATTCAGGTTAATTGGCCACGCAATTACCATGACTAGTTAATTTAGCGTCACTTGTGTGTGATATAGACTGATGGCTCAGTCCTAGAGTTTCGGCTCTGCAATCTGTGGTAATTGGTTCGATCTCCAGTGGTGGAGATCACGGTATGCACTGCTGATGAGACCTAATAAGGTCGAAACAGCTGTCCAGTGTTTCCATATGTCGTGCATAGGTGTTTGCCAGATTTTCTGGTCATGGTAATTCAATTCACAATATAATTCCTTTACTTAAAAAAGAAGATGTACATCTGATTTAGCTTCGTTTAACATGTAGCAATAATGAGTTTTGCTAAGTGAAATCAACACAGCTGTATTAATATTCAATCAGCACTGATCATTAAAAGAAAGAAAGCTGTATAGCTGAAACTTTACTAAGAATTTATTGATTAAAATGGTTGGCATAGTTTGGTAGTTTGGTAGACTTCTCTGACTATTATCTTTGGATTTGTTGTTTTAAACTGAGCATTTTTATGTATATAGGTGCATTAACAATTCTGCAGTCTAATGATGAAAAATATATTTTCATTATAATCTTGTTCCCTGTCAATGCACTTAAGTCAATAATTAACGTTAATTATATAGACTGAACATTCTGCCACAAAAATTTCAAAAGATTCAGCCAATAATTACATATCAGTCTTCAAATTTGTGCATGCATTCTCTCATATGTGAGTTTGTAAGTGTGTACATAAGTAAATTTGGCAACTGTAATTGAGAGTGACCCAAAGGCTCCCTTTTCATTAGGTGTAGGGAAGGGCACAACTCCTTTCTCTAGATTGGTTCATTTTACCCTTGATCTGTACCTTATAATACTGAGCAAGGGAGCATCAAGTATCATTTTTTGAATCTTTGGTATGACTCAACCTGGGATTGAACCCCAGTCTCCCTGGCCATTGGCGAACACTCTACCTACTAGGTACAACACTGCTAGCTAATTAAGATACTTTAGTTAAGGATCCATGTGTTTCATCTGATGATTGTGTTCCTTCAAATACAGGAAACTTTAAGTAATTAAGCTGACACGAGGTGATGAAATAAGTTTCTTTTAGGTTTTATCATGTTCTTCTGGAGAGCACTTTCTTGATTTAAGAAAAACATTTTCAAAATGATTTGTTCATTCATATATATATATATATATATATACAACACTGGTTATTAAAATAGTGTCAATTACCGGACCATTGGCCTAATGAGTAGAATGTTCACCAATGGTCCTGGAGACAGGGGTTCAATCCTAGGTCGAGTCATACCAAAGACTCAAAAATTGGTACTTGATTGCCGCCTTGCTTAACACTCAGCATTATAAGGTGGGGATCAACTTTATATATATATATATATATATATATATATATATATATATATATATATATATATATATATATATATATATATTATAAGAACCATCCAGTAAATAAGAATATTTTTCAAAAAGCAAAATAGATTTTTTTTCAGAATTTTTTTCCGTAAATATAAACTCTGCATTGTTTGGTCTATAGCAAAAATTATTTTAATCTTGCAAAAATATTTTTTAATGCTATTCAGAATGCTAGCAAGTCAATCAGAATGCTTGAACAAAGGTCTGTGATCAAATTTTTTGAGGCTGAGAAGTGCAAAAGCATGTGAAATTCACAGAAGAATGTGTGATTTATACAGAGAAGCATTTTTTAGTCAAAACAAAGTTTACAAATGAGTTAAACATGGGTTTTCCACAATGAGCCTGAGTCAAAAGGATAGTTCCTGGAGTAGAAACACACTAACCCTCTGATAAAGAAAACATTCTGGGTACAGTAGTCTGTAAAAAAGGTAATGCAGACAATCTTCTGAGATATGAAAGGACCCATAACTATTGATTTCCTTGAAAAAGTTGCAACTTGAAACAGTACTTCCTATTGCCAACTTCTTGGGCAAATTATTTATTAAATGACCTCACATATATCTATCTATATATTTCTAAGTAAAGTAAAGTTGGTGACTTTAGTCGAAGGTGACCCAAAGGCTCCCTTTTCTATAGCTACGACACTGAGGTGTAGGGGAGGATGCTACTCCTTACCCTGGATTGCTCCACTTTACTCTTGATCCATACCTTGTAATGCTGAGTGTTAAGCAAGGTGGCATCAAGTACCATTCTTTGAGTCCTTGGTATGACTCAACCTAGGATTGAGCCTAGGTCTCCCAGACCATTAGTGAACACTCTAACCATCCTGCCAAAGTCCAGTCTATATCTATCTATCTATCTATCTATCTATCTATCTATATATATATATATATATATATATATATATATATATATATATATATATATATATATATATATATATATATATATATATATATATATATTATCTATCTATCTATCTATCTATATATATATATATATATATATGTATATATATATATATATATATATATATGTAAAAATTTCATATAAAAATTCAGCTAATAATTACATTAGGCTGCAGACTTATTGATGCAACCTTTGTGTGTGTGTGTGTGTGTGTGTGTGTGTGTGTGTGTGTGTGTGTGTGTGTGCGCGTATATATATATATATATATATATATATATATATTAGCTGAATTTTTAAATGAAATTTTTACTATATAATGTTTACTGTAGATGAAATTATCATTTACCACTGAATCAAGTGTAATCTTTACAACGTTGGTCGATTGTTTGGTTGCTCATTTTATTTAATGCATATCAACCCTAATGGGCTATTTAATTGCACACTTTTTTTTGTGTATATGATTTCATGTGTATTAATATATTGCTAGAAATAATTTTCATTAACTGTTTCTGTTGATGTGGTTGATTCTCAGCTATCATCTTCTCACACCCATAAGATAAAAAGGTTTGCGTGTTTGTTTGCCAAGAACAACATGTAAAATACAGTCAGGACTTAATTACGAAGGTGCTAGGGATTTACTATGTAAAATAATACTCTTTTCATCATTAAGCTACTGACTTAGTGATGTATCTATCTATCCATTACTTTCATGAATAATCATTAATACATTTAGAAAGAGGTTATTTATTTGAATTTCTGAGATGAAGCTTGATAATTTTTATCCCTTAGAACATTTGGGCTATTGTCTTCATCTTCATTGTTAAGCTCACAACGTTTCGACCAATATGTCCTTCAGTCTACTTCAGGTATTTCATATCGAACTCAGGAGCCAACACCAAACCTCAAACTGAACCCTTTATTTGATCCATGGGGATAGATTGTTCTAATTCCATTAACCAGGTACAAGTGTTAAGCTATTGTAAGTATTCTTGTTATTCATATTTACCAACCCCTTTGCTCGGGTAGGATATGACACAAGGTCAATTTTTAAGCTGAGTTTAACAGGTTTTAATTCAGAGTTTTCCTTCTCCTAGACTAGTTACCTAACCAAGGCTGAAGAACCTAGTCTGTCCTACTATTTACCCATAGCTGGAGGGAGAAGAATTGGATTCATACCTTTCCCAAGGGTATTAGTGCTATGTAAAATGTAATCATTCTCGTCCAGGATTTGAACTCGTGTCACTGTGTCCATTTCCTACGACAATAACCATAACACCACGGGCACCTTCATAGTATTCTTGTTATTTACCTGTAGTTGGGATTGAACCTGCAACCTTCTGATGATTTCACTCAGAAGCACTTTTCAACCAAATGCCTCTATCTAATGTGCCGTGTGTCCTAAGGGATAAAAATTTTGAAGGGTTATACTTAGTTAATTATAAAATCCATTCTGTCAGGTTTTGGTCAAACATTAAAAAAAAATTGGTGTTTGTCAAAAAAACAATAATCTCTAAAAGCAGAATATTTTGGATGGCTGTTGTATATCCAACACTGAAACAAGAAGAATATTAAGCAAGTTCAATAAACCTTTTTATTTGTTTATAATAAAATCTTGTGTATAATGTGATACTTATTATAAAAACATGAATACATTTTAGTTTTATTGTATATGATCTTTCCCTTACTTTACATGAAAATGGAGTTGTGTCTGAAGTGTAGTGGTTAACAAGCTGAACAGCAACATTATAGTAAACAAGTTCAAACATTAGTTTTGCTATTGTGTTCACTTTCAGATTAATACCCTCGGGTAAAGTATAAATCCTCTTATCCCTACTTCAGCTATCCTTTAAATAGTACCACTACTGTTCTTCCACAAGGATGGCTTTGGTATAAAATAACCCGTGAAGGCTGATATGAGTAAATCACCCACACATTATAAAGTATCCACAACAAAACATTTAGCAGTGATAGATTTCTTTTTAACTGATTTCTTAACTGAAATAGTTTGACAGTGTAGCCCTACCTACATTCTTAAAAATATCTTTTGATTGTATTCATAAAATTACCTTTTTAAATTAGAATCTAGCAATCTACCTTACTAATTACTCATAGTTGGAGGGAGAATAATTGGATTCATACCTTTTTCAAGGGTATTTGTGCTATGTGAGAGGCAAACAGAGTTATCCAGGATTGGGACTAAGGTCACCTTGTCCATCTCTTATGATGATAACCATTACACTACAAGCACCTCAAAATATGTATGTGTGTGTATATATATATATATATATATATATATATATATATATATATATAAATAATATATGACTTGCATGATGTAATGCTTAGTAGGCTAGGCTAACAGACCACTACCAGTGGAGTTGATTCTTACTGGATGTCCCATACATCAGCCTTGTCCTAAAACTAAACTAAGCTTTATGAATAACTCTCTCTTTCTGTTTCTCCCTTTCACTATATATATATATATATATATATATATATATATATATATATATACACACACACAAGTGTACATCAGTTTATCATAAGTTCACACCTTATTACTTGACTTTTAATCTGGTAATTTCAATGTAAAATGTGTTACACCTGAATTTAGTGGATTGACAAGTAAAGAGACTGTGTTTAAAAAATGAATGTTTATTTATAGAATAAAGGCTTTTTCATCTTTAAGCTGCAGACCTATTCACACACACACACACACACACACACACACACACGCACACACACACATATTTGGAGGTGTGATATTTATTAACAAAGAAAATAGTATCAGCAAACCATGGCCAAATTTTAGCCAAAGCTGCTTTTGTTATCTTAGCATTAATTTCATTTGGAAAAGCATTAATCCACATCCTTTTATTTTTTTTTCTGTCCTCAGATCTCTTTGAGTAATATCTAGTCTCTGTCATGATGCAATGGTTAACAGAGAAGAAACTAGATAAGTGAGTACTGTCTCATAAAAGTTTACATCAGTTGGCATTTGTGACAAGAACCAGCATATAAGTAAAAAGTAACCCTGATAAGTACTTTTCTAGATTAGCAATATTTAGTTTGAACACTGACTGTCAATTAACTATGATCATATAGTTTTGGGAGTTTTCTGTCATAAAAAATATTCATGGGAGGGTCTCTGATAAGGACATATTAGTAAAATACAGAGTCAAACAGTGTGGCCCTTGTTAAAAAAATGGAGTGAGATCATAGTCATGAACATTTGAGCTCATTACATTTTTTTTTAAAGTTGCAAACATCTTTTATTTAATTTTTTTAAAAGATAGTATGGTTGAGTTAGAAAAATGTTGTCTGTTTTCACTATGAAAGTATTCTCTATAGATTTTTTTTAACAGATAAAACTATTTTCTGAAGTTCTTAGATGAAACAGTTTCATTAGGACAATTTTTTTTGACAGTTTTATTCAGATTTATAGTGTATGAAATGGGTTACAGCTTCTTCTGGAATGAGGTCAAACTATTAGACATATCACTATGATTGAAAACCTGTCAGGTTTTAAAATACAGCACATATAAGTTTGGCAAAAAAATTAAGATATATGTAAACTAAATTTCAGTTTTAAACTTAGAATGAACAATGTAAATATATATATATATATATATATATATATATATATATATATATATATATATATATATATGTATATATATATATATATATATATATATATATATGTATATATATATATATATATATATATATATATGTATATATATATATATATATGTATATATATATATATATATAAACTATTTAATGTATATCTAGGCAGCAAATTCTCTTTTTGATATATTTTAGACATATTTCATTAAATATAACAAGCAAGGATTGTTTATTCTGTGTTCATTTTTTATTAACTTTTTCTTGTTGAGAAAGATGCTGCTAATATGCATCAATGCATGTTTAAAGATGTTTAAAGCTTTTTTTTTCCTTAGTTTTAGTTGTTGGTAATTATAAATCCTTTGTACAGACACTAGAAGACTTATGAAGAGTGATGGCTTATAGGCATGGATGGTGAGAGAAGGTCAAGAGAACCCATACTGTCAGCATGCCATATATAGTATATATATATATATATATATATATATATATATAATGTAAAAGCAAAAATGATTGAAATCTCACCTTCATCAGCTAATCTGTTACTATTATTTAAATGTGTCTTTTACAAAATGAAAAAATAAACAACACAATCTTCTGACAGGAATTTGTTGGAAGTAAATTATATATATATATATATATATATATATATATATATATATATATATATATATTGTGCGTGTGTGTGCGTGTATGTATGTGTATGAAGAGTATCACCCCTATTTTTATTAATTTTTTTCTAAACCAAAAATATCAGGCTTTTATTATTTCCTTTTCTCTATAATCACTCAATATATATATATATATATATATATATATATATATATATATATATATATATATATATTGTGTGCGTGTGTGTGTTTGGAGGTGATCAGTGCATAATGGTTATCATCATAGGGAGTGAACTCTGTGACCCAGTTTCAAATCCTGGATGAGGATGTTTGCATTTCACATTGCACTAATACCCTTGTAAAACTTTTTTCACTCCACCTATGGATAAATAATTAGACCAGGCTGGACTCTTTAAGTATGGCATGGTAACC
>CAUZXS010001043.1:122500-125893 GCA_963585895.1 Sepioteuthis lessoniana | reverse complement strand
GCCTTGTTTGGAATTTTAATTCAGATTGCCTATTCTAACTTTTTTCAAGATAAACATTATATCCATGTCTAAATGTGCATATACATATAGATTTGGTTTGGTTTTATGGCATATCAACCATTGTTGGTTATTTAATGCCAAATCCTTTTTATACATATATAATTTATAAACATATTTTGTAGATAACATTTTAAATGAGCCTAAACTCATTTTTTTCACACAGTTAAATGGTTTCATTTATTTCTATCTAAGCCGAATAATCCTATTTACTATTAATCTTTTGTTTGCACACAGTTTAATGTTTTCAAGTATTGCTATGTATCACTAACAATTCAATTAAACATCAGTCATTTATTTACACACAGTTAAATGAATAAACAGTTCTATTTCAAACAATTCAGTTGAGCATGAGTACACAGTTTAAATGTCAAACAGCTCTATTTGACCTATAGATAAGACCCTATCAGGTGCTATCACTCTGGACCAGAGTGGACCTAGGAGCAATGGCAATGAAGGGGTACACTACATTCCCCAAACTCAAGAATTACTAGAGCCTCACCATCAGATTTGTTTAATGTCATATCCAAAACACTCCTTGGGAGAGTCTTACCCCTCTGCAGAGAAGCAGTCCGTGTATTCTACAGCCCCAGCCAACTGGGTTGTCTACATTTAAAGTTTGTCATGACTAATTTGATAGGTAATAATATATTTGTTGTACTCCCTACATAATGGACTCGCCTCCTCCATAAATACATGTCAACGAGAGCGTTAGATAGGAGTTAACCAAATCAGTGTGACACAATCACGTGTGATACCATCTGCGTAGTGGACAGATAGTCACTAACCCACTGGACTCTCAGCTTCCTATCAACTAACTACTGTTTAACTAGGTTCACTTGTATCTTGTTTCTGTTACTTGAATATATATGTTTTTTTCTATCAACCTTTTGCATTCCCCGGGTGATACCATCTGTGTAGTGGACAGATAGTCACTACCCCACTGGACTCTCAGCTTCCTATCAACTAACTACTGTTTAACTAGGTTCACTTGTATCTTGTTTCTGTTACTTGAATATATATGTTTTTTTCTATCACCTTTTTGCGTTCCCTGTGTCTTTCTTTTGTCAGCATCACAACAATATTGAAGAATGGAAAATGCCTTTTAGAAAGTCCAAAGGGAACAAGTCACACTATATCTTGATGGCACATTGGTCACACAAGACTTACACACTTCTTTATATTTAAACAAGAGGAACAACAACAGTGTATAGCATATAAGAACACCCGACACTCTTAAACAATTTCTCATAGAATGCAAAGAGATTTACCTCTCATTAGCCAACGCCTTTCCAACATAAATATAAAAGCACTATTTGCAAATGTCAACATAAATTACATTTCGTCATTCTTGAGAGAAACAAAACATTACTAAAATATATAAATGGAAATATGATCCATACCATATGATGTAATTATTAAAAAAACGGGGAAGATTTGGACATATTGTTAAAAACAAAATATCAACAAAGTAAACTCTTAAACAATGATACAAAAAAATGTAAAAATAAATGTACAATGTATGTGATTCCCTAACCTCAAGGCATAAAATAACCCTAAACAGGTTGAGATGTGGTTAAAATCAACCCAATCAGGCAATCAATTGTATTAATAGTGTGTTGTTTGCTAATGGTCTGGGAGACCGGGATGCAATCCCAGGTTGAGTCATACCAAAGACTTAAAAAATGGTATTTGATGCTTCCTTGCTTAACACTCAGCATTATAAGGTATGGATCAAGAGAAAGTGGAGCAATCCGGGGAAAGGAGTTGCACCCTCCCCAACACCTTGGTGTAGGGGAGGGTGCTATTGAAAAGGATGTCTTCAGGTCGACCTTGATTATGGTTAGCTAACAATATGTTCAGTGCAAAACTTTTTTTTAAAGGTTGATGTGAGAATACAGTAAAAAGATGAGATGCCCAAGGAGACATAACAAATAAATAAATATACTAATAACTTTTGTAGACTTTTTAGATGACAAATTTAGATTACTTGTTTGTGAAAGGGAACTTCAGTAAAAAATGTCAAGATTTCAATTTCTTTGTTTAATCATATATCAACCTTTGTGGGTTATTTATTGCCAAAAGCCATCTTTGTTGAACAGCAGCAGTGATACTATTTAACTCATAGCTAAAAGGACAATAGGATATTAGTATATATCCCAAGGGCAATTAGTCCAAAAGTGAATGTAATAGGGCAACTGGAGTTTGAACTTGCTTACTTAGTGGTAGAAGTCAGCACATTAGCCATTATGTCACAGGGACCCTCCCAAACATTGTCAAGTAAATAGTTATTACCTATGATGATAACCAAAATTATTAGTTATTAGTTGTCTAAATTTCTGAAAAAAAAAAAAAAAAAAAAAAAAAAAAAAAAAATCTGAATATGAGCACAGGTAAAAAATCATACATAATAGTAGTAATTGTTGTCAAGTAAGAACATTAAGTTTATAAGTCCCAAAAATTCACTCTGAATTGTCCAGCATGGTGTAACAGTTATAGGCGTTGGTTCCCTAAGGAGACAATCATCTGGAGGTTGCAGGTTCAATCCTCACTACAGGCGAGTAACAATACAGGAATACTTAACACTTGTACTCGGTTAATGGAATTAGAACAGGCGACCCCGTGGATTCAATAAAGGACGTAGTTCGAAGTTCTGTGAAGGTTCCCGAGTTCGACAAACACCTGAAGAAGGCCGGAGGACGTATCGACCGAAACATTGTGGAAATAACAATAAAGATGAAGACAATAGTTTGAAAACCCTTAATGATAAAAATTATTAGTTATATATTGTTCTTATTAATTCCACAGAAAAAAAAATACAGATGTAGAGAGAGAGCTTATCCGTTATCAATGGCCAAAAACTTTGGTTGGTTTGGGTTCTTTGTTTAATGGCATATCAACTTTTGTGGGTTATCTAATGCCATAGCCATCTTTTTAGAAGAACAATAGTGGTACTATTTAACCCGTAGCTGGAGGGAATAAAGGGGTTCATACCTTTCCAAGGGAATTCAATACCTTTATTTAAGTTTGAACTCACTGATTTCACCCTCCAGTACACCATGGAGACACCCTCCTCCCCTTCTTCAAACTGGAGATGAACAAAAATTACATAGTATTATTGTTTAATTAGAACTAACAATCAAGACAAAAAACAAAAATGTTTAAATCAATAAATTTCTTGAGTGTCACTCATTCAAATTTGAATTTAAAAAATATATCTTGAGAAAAATCTTAAATCCTTCAAAAGAATATTTTTATAATATCATATTAGAAATATAATGAGGAAGTTGTTTGTTATCTGAATTTATATCTTATAGTAATAATTACAATTTGTAC